>VDFB02379124.1:0-29943 GCA_007258455.2 Sequoia sempervirens | reverse complement strand
ATTTGAGGTTAGGTTGATGAATAATAAAATTTATAGTATTTAGTAGTGATGGATTGTTTATAACTCATAATGGTACTAGGTTCCTCTTTTTGTGTCTATTATAATTGAGAGTGATGATGTTGCTTTGGGTCTTCTAGATTCTTCATAGTGAGAAAAAGGAAAAAAGTATCTTGAGGCTCAAGATAATATTTTAACTAAAGTTGTTAGTTCCCCATTTTTGGTTGGGGTGTTCAAGGTGGAAGATATTTGTTCTAGTTTTAGTGTCTCGAGATGCTCATGAAATGACCCTTTTCAATTTACTTAAGTTAAAGAGTGTTTGGGTCACTTTCTTGGTGATGGGCTCCATAATTAGCTAATTTTCTTTCACTATTTCATACTTTTTATTATCTTTTTTGCTAAGTTTCAAGACATTACTAAGAAATTTTATACTTTTATATACTTTTAAGTAGCCTTTAAGTATGTGGAAATGGAAATATGTTATGTTGATATATGTATGTTTGAATGCACATGAATGTCTATGTTCAATTTAGTATGATTCTATACTTAATTTATGATTGTCAATAATGCAGGCATGCCTTAAGAATAAGACTAAAGCCTTGCAGGAATCTGAATGACTGCTAACCCACAACAAGTTTCTCATTCCACAACATAAGGATTGTAGATTGTTGTAGAGAAGAAGTCAAACAACCAAGGCATGACACTTTTAGAAGGAAATGAAGGTGATCATTTATTAATTATCCATGAGTCACCGCATAACACTCTTGCTAGCCAAATAAGACAACCAGAAGAAGGAGTCTACTCTCAATAGGACTAATTTATGACAAACTGTTTTGAGGAACACGTTTATGTTAAAAGCAGTTAAACTGTTGGGCATAAAATTCAAATTTGGTTTCTCTGCTCCTACTTTACATAGTTATTATTTTCTGTTTCTAACTAAGTCCTCTTCCTATCTTTGAGGGAGAGTTGATAGTTGTTTCATGAGTTTGTTTTTAGTCCGTGAATAATGAAACTCCTCACAGACCCTATATAGTGGGATATTTTGTCAAGGAGGAGATATAGTTACCTAGTTAGTTATTTATTTTCTTTCCATTATTACTTAGTAGTTTCAGTAATAGGATGTGTGCTATTGAATAAACAATCTTCAACAGATTCTTGTTGGATTTTATGTAAGAGTTCAATAGGAGAATGCAATAAATAGAATTGGTTTGACATCATGATTTGTTGAGTAGTAAGTGAGTGTGGACAAATTTTTTGGAAGCAACAACTCAAGCAAGGGCCACTTGATGTACTGCTAACCCACTTTAGTTTCTATTGTTAGATTATATAATGCATTGTTGAATTCATTTAGTAGTTTTTAGTTATATGTTTATGAATGCATGCATTGTAATTTATGAATTGAATCTTGTAGCTTAATATTTGGTTTGATACTCTAGAGGAATTAGCTAGGTTAAGACACTATAGAACTTAAATTGTTAACAATTCAAGTATTGAGCATTAGGCACTTGTAGCATAAGGTAACAATTTATATTCATTTCCCTTGTTTTGTGAATTGGCAATTTATTTAAATTTTCAGCTTTTACTATCTTTTGTACACGTGTATTTGCCTATACTCCATTGATGTAGGATGCATCTAGAATATGTGAATGCATATATTTTGTGAACACTATCTAAATTTTTACAACTCCCTGCTTGATAATTAAATGCAACCCTCTTGTGAAAGATGAATCATTCAATTAGGGATTCTTAGGTCCTTTAAGCTATGTGTATACCTAGTAGCACCAAGTTAATTAGACATTAGAGAGGCTCTACACTTAGCTTGGGTAGGATTTTGGGCTTCTTCATGTTGTCGCCCTCTTAACCTGTTCCACAGCCCGTTGTTTTATCAGTTTTTGTAATTTATGGGCTTTTGTATAGATTAATCTTGCTTTTCTTTCAGGTAACTTGCTTCCCTTCCTTCCATTCCGGTTCCTCCATATTTCCATTATTTCTCTACTATCCACACCCCCTTGCTCTCTTCTATTGAATAAGATTTTGGAGATTCGTTTCTCTTTTTATACTCTATCTAAAGTAATTGGTATTTTGATCTCTACTTCTTGCATAAGGTATCTTCAAAGCCCTATTCTCACTCCTTGTATTAGGTATCTCAAAAGTCTAATTGATGTTCCTTCCTGCATTGAGTATCTCCAAATCTTGTTCCTTGATCCTTGTCATGCTTCCCTCTTTTGGATCTTTAGGATTCTCCCTACCATTGTCCCACTTGTGAAAGTGGTTAGCAAGGATCTTGGTATCAATTTCTTGCTATCTTACTATTTTTCTTTCCCAACATTGCAGACATTTGCATGTATTTGCATTCTAGCAACATTGCATCCCATTTCTTGAACCCTTGATGTTGGACCTTCAAAAAACTTAATGCCAACATACCAAGTGAAAATCCAATCAAATGACATCCAACTCCTAAATCATCTATCCCTCTTATAAATGCACCTTTTGGCATGTGAATCCCTTGACACTTGGTCCCTCTTACAAATGCACCCTTTGGCATGCAAATGCCCAAACCCTTGCCTTTAGGCATGCCTTTCACTAGATCCTCATAGTTTGATTGAAGGATTCACTTAACACCATAGCTAACTAGGAGTGCCATTTATGATCTTTAATTTAAATATAATAAAATGGTAAGTGAATTTCAAATGCCTATTAGCAAGGGTTTTACCTAACATTATGGCCAATCAAGAACACCATTAATGGGCCTCAATTTAAATGTGATAAAATGGTGATAAGCTTTCAAATGTCTATTAACATGTGTAGGCCCACACTAGGCCTTTACGTAGTTTGTAACTTTTAGCCATCTTATCAAACCCTAATTTGTAGAGTTCAACATACATGTTCATTTATTGGATTTAAGAACAAAATAAAGAAAATATGAATTAAATTTTAAATACCAACACTATGCATCCTTTAAGCATGCATTTCCCTAGATCCTCACATTCAAGCATGCCTTTCCCATATAATTATATTTTAAATGAAGTGTTTCACCTAACACCATGGCCAACTAGAGATACCATTAATGGGATTTTATTTGAATACAATAAAATGATGATAAATTTTTAAATGTCTATTAACAAAAGATTTCATCTAACACTATGGTCAACTAGAAATACCATTAATGGATCTCAATTTGAATGCAATAAAATAATGAGAATCTTTCAAATGCCTATTAACATGTGTGGACCCACACTAGACCTTCAACCTCTATTTAAAATAGATAACTTCATTACTTTGTATCTTTTAACCATCTTATCAAATCCTTATATGCAAAATTAACATATATATTCACTTGTTAAATTTGAAAATTAATTAGAAAAAATATGAATCAAATTTCAAATATCACCACAACTTGAAATAAAACTAAAATAAAATGATATCAATCTTGGCTTGAATGGTAGTAGAGTTGGCTTGGGCAGTGGGTTTGCTCCCCATTGGTCTCAGGTTCGACTTTGCTCACGGGTTTAAGAGGTGGGACTTCTTGCGGGTGACAGATCTCACCCGTAGGGGACTAGTCTCGCCCGACCTCACATAAGGACTGCTTAAGCCTTATCAATCTTTACAAACAGCCATAGAAGTTTAAGCCTTATCTTCTTATTTTTTATTCTACAACCTCCTCTTCTCTCTTTACTTCAGATTTTTAAAGTAGATTTGATGATTTATAATGCTTTATTTAATATCCATTTAAATAAATGAATTAAAAGGGCGAACAACTAAAACCGAATATTTCCCTTTCATAAAGTAATTAATGTGAATAAATCCAAGACTGCTAATCCCTGTTGTAAATTAATCTCCGAGCTCGTAAGTATAAGAAATCTACTTTGTAGAAGTGCTTTGTTTTGGAGGGCAGTGAAACACTTTTAAATACCAGAGAGGTTCCTTGACCATCTGCATTTCCAAAATTTCTATACCCACACAATTAAACTATATTATTATTATAGTATTTACTAGCTTGTAGCTGTTAGCAGGAGACACGTTTAGACATTATGCAGGCGCGATGATTTCATTAGTGAATAATGAATAATGTGTTGGGGTTCAGCAAAAACCCAGAGAAAACATGGGGCAGGCTTTACGAAGGGCATCAGGGAAGGTCGCGAGTTCGAGTCCAAAGACACCCACGAAATCATCAGCAAGTATACAAGATCATAACATTCCCCAAGCAGTAGTTAAAACTACTTCATCAGAACCCATAGAAGTAAAATCTGATAATTGGGATCCTAGTAAGTACCATCTTACTATTACTATTACTATTTTGTTTTAAGCGTTTCAACCTCATATTGGAAACCTTAATACATTTTTAAATTCTGTTTTTGTTTAGTTGGAACCCCAAAAAGATATTTATCATTTTGTAATTTGCATTTTTATGCAAGTTTGGGAAAGATTCAAAAATGCTGTTATGTTGGATATCTCCTTTTGAAGGATGGTTGTTTTTGTAAATTTCTCTGTTAGAAGTTGTATTGGATTCTCTGTATTTGGTCACATTATGGAAGGTTTGGCGGCTTTAGAGTCTTTTTTACTATGATTCCTTGCTTTCGTATGTTTTTTACGAAAGCTGTTTAGTTGAAACGAAAACTATAATCTTGTCCTCAATGGACCCGTTTTGGACCCTTTTTTCAATTTATTTTATTAAAGATAACATATTATTAAGGGATCCTAGAGCCGACAAAGTTTGTGATAAGCCAATATCTAGTTGCTGTAACATAAACAAAGTGGGAAAACTATAGAAATTAAGAAAAAGCATTCACGATTTCCAAATTGCTCTCCAAACAAGGGTAGCTGAAATCTGACTGATGGTGCATCCCTTCTTGTTCAAAACCTTGTGAAACTTACCTTGAATTCCTTTCAGACAGTAAATGTCTTCTTCTCATCTTTCACATTTTAGTCGCAGAGTGCCTTCCATCATAGCACTGATTTCCTTTTAGAAAACAAAGAAAATGACCGATCACAGCTTTTTGGCTAAACAGAAAAAAAGCACAAAAATAACAGAGCAGGAACTGTCACAAATTTTTCTTTATTTGAAAGCTGGATATCATTCTAATCGGAGATCTTAAAAATATGAATGCGTGCTATTAAGAACAGAAACTGAAAAAACTTAATATAACTTGCTCTGTCAATTCAGGCCTTGCTAAAATGAAAGATCATCACAACTCCTGTTCTCCTCAATTTTTTTTCATCCACTCTGCTCCTATCCTTTGTATATTCCTAAACCTGGAAATCAAATTACTGTTTTTTTATTCAATTGTTTTTTTTATGTTCTCTGCTGGTTGGGAGCCATTTAACAATCTTTAAGCATTTTAAGGCATAGCCTCTTTGGAGTAAGGATTTTAAAATTTTTCATCTTATTTTGTTCTATTTCTATGTGCCATTTCGATGCTGAATCTGTACTTTTTCTTTTTATTGATCTGCGAATATGGTTGAAGGATGTTGTCATTTCTTTGACCATTTCAAGGGTTTCCTCAATTGCATTGTCAATTTTCCAACCAGTACATCTATCCTTTGTTTAGAAGTCCTTTACAATTATAGACTAGAGGCTAACTAGCTTGAAGGTCTGGGTTCTTTCGATTACAATTGTCAAATCAATTTTCTGATTTTGTGTTTTGCTTGGTTAAATTTTGGATGAGGTTATTTGCCAGCATTTATTGAGGTCTCGGATAAGTAGTCCTACATTCTTAATATAATAAATCTGGATCTGGACACCTATATACCTGGGTCACGCCCAAGGAACGTGCATATACGCTACACCACAACATCCCAACTTGCCCTTTGCGGTTATGGGCTGCTTGATTGAGTGATGCGGATTTGAACCTGTCTGATGCTCTTGCAAGAGAGCCCCATTACCACTGCATCAGAGCCTTTTGGACAAGGTTGTGATTGCTGTTTGCTGCACTCCTCTAATTTAAATACTTTGCAAATTAACACCTTAAAAGTGGAAAGTATGCACAATTAAACATTTTGGAGAATGGATATTCTTAGGTGGAATTCGGGAACTCCCTTGGCTTGAGCTTGTTTGAAAAGAAGTCATATTGAAATAGTATGTTTGGAGTTTCTGAACATTGAATAGTCTTCATTCTAACCCTGTTATGATTGCCACTACAGGTTTAGATTATTAAGGTTATTTGTGAATGAACGTGTCAAAACTTCTTATCTTTGATGCCATCATCATCAGAATTCTGAACAATAGGAAGCAATGACAAGTCCGCCTTCCATAAGATTGAACTATTTAAATGTCTCAAGCCCTGCTGGTAGTTTCTCTGGAAGTATAATTTGGAGTTTATTATGATTGCCTTTTATGTACTGAAATTACAACAGATCGACTTGCAAAGTGTGTGAGATGTAGAAAATAATCACTAGAGATCCAAAATATTAGCATTTTGCAGTCTTGGAGTGTGGAACTTTTGTACTGGAAAAATAGTTTTAAATAAAAAAATGCAATGGATGTGATAAAGTATCCAAAAAATCTAAGAAGACACTGTCAGCATCTAAGCGAGTTAGGAAGAGCAGAAATCCTCCAACAATGGGTTGAAAAAGCCCAAAATGTCCTACGGACATTAATCACAGTTAATATAGGAGAAACATTCCTGTGATAGGCCTAAATTTCTCATATTTAAAGATGGAGTGGTTTTAAACTGTTACGGGCTTAATTATAATATTGATTACTTATTTGTATGGATTTTTTATTGAAGTGATTACAAAGAGAGGAGGTGAATAGAGACACTGTGAGTGGAATCAATAATAAACACAGTTTTTTCTTTGAAGACTTTCTGTTGGGACTAACTCCTGAATGAAAGATTGAGCATGTGGTTGGAATATAACCAAGTTCTGCTCCTGTCAGTATCAAATTCAAGACTTATCAATTTCTTTGTAATCACAAAGCAGAAACTGATTGTTTGGTACATGATTTGTTGGATGGTCTCAAGAAAGATTCCATATCCTAGATCAGTGAGATTGGTGAGAAAAAAAGATGGACCTTACTGTCTCTGTATTGACTTCAGAATATTGAATATGATAACTACTAAAGACAACTTACTGATGAGATGTCAGATGAATTGCACTTTGCAGATTTATTTTACCAAGTTGGACCTTTGATTGAGGTACTATCAGATAACTGATTAGAAGATATTCCCAAAACAACATTTTGCACACATGAAAGTCACTCTACATTCTTGGTTATGTCCTTGGGGCTTACTTATACATCAGCAACATTTTAATCTATTATGAATAATATTTTTCAGTGTTCCTGAGGGTTTTATGACATATTCCATTTGGGGATGGGGACAAAACATCCCCTCCCCATCCCCATTTTCTGCATTTTTTGGCACACTACCCTAATTTGGGGAACATTTCCCAGGACACATCACTGTTAAACTTGCATTTGGGGATAGTCAACTGTACAGAAAAAGAAGGCTTAAATCTGTACAATAGAAGTAGTGTATATACAATCTGAAACAAAAACAGAATAAATAAAAGCCAGAGATAATATGCAGTATTTTCACCCGAGAAAACCCTTTTGGGTAAAAAATCCAACACAACAAAATTCATCACTATTGCAATAAGATGGATCAATGCATTTGATTTCTTGAACGTGTCTTTGAAATATAGAAAGCATGCCATATGAAATGGGATGGCATGGGCGTAAAAGTACATAGCTATTGAATCATTGACAGCCTCTTGTGCATGCAAATTCTACAACTTGCCACCGTAGTTTTCCCCCCATTAATAGTGGCCCTCCTCTTCCCTTTATCAGAATCCTCTCCTCTCACATCCCTACTAGCAATAGATGACATTGGATTTTGAATACTTTGAAATAGATTCTATGGGTATACCTTTTATTTTTGCATAACCCTATGCAACCAATCTAGCCATTTCAACCCTCTCTTCCAAAGTTATGTCGAAGCTCACCTAATAAATGGTGCCCAACCTTGCTATAACTCCCATGAGAATCTATTTTGCATATAAGACATAGCCAATATTTACTCACCCCCTAAATTTTTGGATTGAGTTTTGCCCAAAATGATGACATATTGCAGCAAGGGTTTGATGGGTTTGAAGGGCCTTTTGCATATATGTCGACAATTATTGAAGGGCATGAAAAAGAATTTGGTGTAGTAGTGCTTGCATGATGCAGGAGCATCCAGATTCATTGACAATCCATGCATCAACCAATTTTTTTTTTTTTTTTTTCAGTTTCATGTTTGTTCTTTTCTTTGTTTTTGCTTGTGGGAGTAGATCTTCCAGGGTTTTATGAAAGTTGGTGAAATTTGGCTAATTGTTGGCCAATTTTTACACTTTCCACTATTTCTTAGGTTTGTGAACCAGTCGGTTTGTCGAATTAGTTTATCGCTAAACAAGTTTACGCCGAAGCATGCGCCAAAAGCCAAGTCTTTTCATTTTTGGCCAAATCTTTAGTTCATGAACTCCTTAGTTTGCCAAAATGGAAGTTCACTGAACTCCCCTCCTGCCGAATGAAGAAGAAATTAAGTGCCTAAAAGTTTTCGGCGAGTTTTTCGATTTGCGAACTCTAAGTTCATTGATGGGTGAGTTCGCCGAAGAAGGAAGTGAAGGAGGAAGTTGTTCGTGAAGTTGCCGAAAAGGCCAAAGAAAAGATCTATTAGCAAGTTCATAGGTTCACGAACTTTCCAAATTGTCGAAATGGTTTGTGAGCTTCATGGTTTGCCAATGTGCAAAAGGCCAAACAACAGGGGGTGAAGTGGATGGTGATTGGGAGCAATTGTTCCCTGTTGGTGGTTGCGTCGGGAATGTGGGTGGCTATCTCTCAGAGGCAATTATTAACAGTCAGAGAAAAGTTTGAGTTCGCAGTTTAGAGGCCAACATTTGTCAAAATAAGAACTATTGTGGTAGAGGTGGATGCGGGGTTGGAGTTGGCTCTACAACAACCTGGATGGTGAGTTGTGATCCTTTCCTCAGACCACTTTTGTAGAGCTGTAGTTCTCTGCAACCTAAAAGCAATGACTAGGAGTTGTTGACGATGACACGAAGATAATGACTTCCTAGGGACAATGTTTTTAGAAGACTTAGAAAATTCCAAAAACAAAGTTCATTATTTAGGAATTCATTCTTTAGAGCAGTGATAGAAGAGAGCTAACGCGAGAGAGAGTTCATGATTATTCTTCTGAGTGATAAAAGTGAGATGTAATTGCAAAAAAGGGAGATTGAAATGCGAGAAAGAAGAACATTTGTGCATCAATGTCAGGGAATGCATGAAGGCTCATATGTAACAAGAATGTACTCTTGCTATAACATTTCCGAAATATCAATAAAAATCGTGTTTTTGTTGTAGAAAGTTGATTTTGTCAGGGAATGCATGAAGGCTGATATGTAACAAGAATGTACTCTTGCTATAACATTTCCGAAATATCAATAAAAATCGTGTTTTTGTTGTTGTAGAAAGTTGATTTTGTTGCTCATTTTAGTATCCTGTTAAGGCCCCTAAAACCCGAATTGGACCAAGTGGTATCAGAGCTAGTTCAAACCCTTGAGACTATGGAGGTGTTAAAAGAGAGACCTTGAGGAAATTTGTTGTAGGAAGAAGAGAAGAACCTGCAAGTATAGAGGTTAAAGGACATGGCACATAGAGGCAAAGATACAGGTGGACAAGCTGTCCCATGAGCTAGAGATGCAACATTAGTAGACATGGCAATGGAATCTTATCCTAGCACAAGCAAAAAATGCTTTTAATAATTCAATGAATAGGAGTGTTGGAATGAGCCCATTCTAGATAATTTATGGTTATAGACCAAGAGGAGTGGATGAGCTGAGGGACAATGCAAATTTGAATAGAAAGAGTGTTGTAGTAGAAGATTTTGTTTAATATCTTCATGAATTACACAAGGAGGTGAAATAACAGTTGGAGAAGAGTGCCATGAAATACAAGGAATGTGCAGATATGCACAGAAGGGAACAAGAGTTCTAAGTAGGTGACTTAGTTTTGGCACACTTGACAAAAGAAAGGTTACTTTAGGGAACATACTATAAGTTGAAGTGGAAGAAGATAGGCTCGTGCAAAGTGTTGAGGAAGTTCTTTACAAATGCTTATGAGATTGAATTACTTGAAGAGATAGGCATATCTCCTATTTTTGTTGTTTTTGGTATCTCAAAGGTGTCTTCGACTCATGAGCACTACAACCGTGTTGCCAGTCAGTTTGAGCGAGCCGAAACTAGTCCTCTAGGCTGTGTGAAGCCCCGAAGCTGCCCCACATTGTGTGTGTTTGGATAAGTCGGGGTTTGAACTTGAGTCAGTTGTCTGTGTCTTCCAACAGCTCAACCAACTAATCTGTAGCTTGCGGGCTGTAGATCTCCTATTCTTAATGTTGATCTGTACAAATTTCATGGGGTAGAGACAATTTTACGAAGTTTGCTTCAACACAAGGATGGGTAGACAAGTTCCTTGAGAAGGAAGTGGAAGAGATAGATAGAGTGGTCGACTACAAGATAGTTAAGAAGACTAGAGGAAAGACCTATATGGAGTATTTAGTCCACTAGAAGAACAAGGTTGTAGATGAAGCCTCTTGGTTGAGTGTTGCAGAGTTGGCTGAGTATGGGATTCTAGTTCCAAACTTTCCAAAATGTTCCTAAGTCTTCGACTCAAGGAACATTTCACTTACCCGACGTGTTTGATGCAAGAGCATTCGGGTTCACTGACAATCCATGCATCAACCAATTTTTTTTTTTTTTTTTTTTTGCAGTTTCATGTTTTTGTTTTCTTTGTTTTAGCAATGTAAGAGTAGATCTTCTAGGGTTTTATGAAAGTTGGTGAAACTTGGCTAAGTGTTGCCCAAATTTTACACTTTCGACAGTTTCTTAGGTTCGTGAATCGATGGGTTCACCAAAATAGTTTATTGCCAAACAAGTTTATGCCAAAATGTGTGCCAAAAGCCAAGTCTTTTCATTTTCGACCAAATCTTCAATTCGCGAACTCCTTAGTTTGTCAAAATGGAAGTTCATTGAAGCCTCCTCCTGCCAAATGAAGAAGTTAAGGCCTTAAAGTTTTCAGCGAGTTTGTCGTTTCCCGAACTCTTAAGTTCGCCGAAGAAGGAAGCAAAGGAGGAAGTTGTTTGTGAAGTTCATGAAGTTGTCGAAAAGGCCGAAGACAAGATTTGTCGGCGAGAACTCGCCGAACTGCTGAAATGGTTTGTAAGCATCACAGTTCAGCGATGTGTGAAAGGCCAAACACCAAGGGATGAAGTGGATGGTGACTGGGAGCGATTGTTCCCTGATGGCGGTTGTGTTAGGAATGTGGGCGGCTATTTGTTAGAGGCAGTTATTAACGGTCATAGGAAAGTTTGAGCGCCCAGTTTAGAGGCCGACATTTGTCAAAATAGGAACTATCATAACAGAGGTGGATGCGGCAGTTGGAGTCAGCTCTACAAAGACCTGGATGGTGACTTGTGATCCTTCCCTCATGCTGCTTTTGTAGAGCTGCAATTCTCTGCAACTTGAAAGCGACGACTAGGAGTTGTTGATGATGACATGAAGGTAATGACTTCCGTGGGACAATTTTTTTTAGAAGACATAAAAATTTCCAAAAATAGAGTTCATTGTTTAGGGACTCATTCTTCAAGGCAGTGATAGCGGAGAGCTAACGCGAGAGTTTTCTAAGCAATAGAAGTGAGATGTAACTGCAAAAAAGGGAGATTGAAATGTTAGAAAGAATAATGTTTGTGCATCGATGCTAGGGCATGTATGAAGGCCCGTATGTAACAGGAATGTACTCCTGCTGTAACATTTTCAAAATATCAATAAAAATCATGTTTGTGTTGTAGAAAGTTGATTTTGTTGCTCATTTTAGTAGCCTGTTAAAGGCCCCTGAAACCTGAACTGCACTATTGCGTTTTTTGAAGAATGCCCAACTCTTGATTCAACTTCATTTACATTCATTTCCTCGCTTCCCATTTCATATCTCACTGCAGCCACTCATGTCAATTAAACTTCAAGAAAGCAGAAACTGAAATTTGTGATACGCTACAGCTAATTGGAAAAAAAAACAGCAAGAAAAAAACCCTAAGATGTTCATTCATTTCCTCACTCTCCATTTCATCATCACTTCTGCTGCTCATTTTGATTAAACTTAAAGAAAACAGAAACTGAAATTTGTGATAGGCTACAGCAAATTGGGAAAGAAAAGCAAGAAAAAACCCTAAGATATTTGACAAAACCAAAAAAATATGAAAACTAACTAAAAAAAGTGAGTGTGGATTACCTTTCAATGATCATAGATGCTGAAAGTGACTTAAAATCTTCTTCTTTTTCCCTTCCTTCCTCTTCTTTCTTCCTGGTTTTTTCTTCTTCTCAGCTGCAAAAATGATAAATTGACAGTATGATATGTTCACTGTTGAGGGTAGTGGGTTTGGTGAGAAATGCTTTTAAGTTTGCAAAAGGGGTGGGGAAGGGCTTGTTGGGCCCCCACACCTTTTTTATTTTCTATTGTTTTAATGACCTGTGTGCATGTTTTTGGAGCTGTTGGGGACAACCAGCCGTCCCCAGGCTGGTTGAGGGACATCTTAGACATCCCTGGCTATCCTGGGACATCATACCGCCATGGACTACATTCTGGGAACACATTCCCAACTTCCTTAGAAACAAGGAATGGCTAGGGGACATTCCTTGTCATCTTGCTGTCACGGGGATGTGGGTCAAGGGGGTGGGAACATTTTCCTGTGTAACATAGTGAGAGGCTGTTTTACAAGAAGGCTTGGAAGAACAATCTTCTTTGTGTGGCCAAGGGTTGTCAATATTGAATAAAAACAAGTAATTCGAATAAATCCAAATGTAGTTTGGCAAGAAAGAAGTCAAATAGTTGGGTTATATTATTCCAGCAGAAGGTCTGAAGGTTGATCATGCTGAGATAAAAATGATAGTGGAATGATCAATATTGAAGAATGTTTCCAAGTTAAGAGGTTTCCTATGTTTAGCAAAGCTTTGAGAAACTAAAGAAGGCACTGTCATCAACTCTAGTGCTTTTTGCACTAGATTGTCCAAGTTGTTTGTTGTTGAGTGTATTGCTTCAAGCTTAGGGATTGAAGCACATTAAATACTATCATGTCAAGAGAAAAATGACAATGGAATGCCCAATACTGATGAATATTTCCAAGTCAAGAGGCTTCCTAGGTTAAGGTTGTTATGACCAATACTTCATCAAGGATTATGCCCATATAGCAACATCTTTAACAGATGTATTGAAGAAAGAATTATTCATATGAATGAAGTGAACTGAAGCTTTGAGAAACTAAAGAAAGCATTGCCATCAACTCTAGTGTTGATCATGGTAGATTTTTAAAAGGCTTTCATATTTAAGTGTAATGCTTCAGGCTCAAGGAATTGAGCAATAATTATGAAAGATGGACATCTAATAGCTATTGAGAGATTTATACTCAAGCTGAAGGAGACATTGCCATCCACATATGATAGAGAGGTTTGCCATTGTGTGTGGCTTAGTGGAGGCAGTACTTGCTGGGTAGAAAGTTTCTTGTTATGACTGACTATGATAGTCTTCGATATCTTCTCCAATAGAAAACTTTGTCTGCAAACAGTAAAAGCGGATAGAAAAAATTCAATTTTTTGACTTTGAAATTCTGCATAAGAAGGGAAAAAGATAATGTTGCTATAGATACACAATCTCACAAGGGTGAAGAATACATCGTATGTGCAATCTCAATTGTTGTCCTAAAATGGATGTGGATATACAAGAAATTTTTACTAGTTATCAAATCTTGGCTTATCTCACCCATATCTATTGGATTCAAAATTTGTAGCTATTTTCTCTTTTTTAAAATTTGAAATTTAATTTCTTTGCATACCAGTTTCCAAACTAACTTGCTTTGTTTAGCCAAGCAGCTTTCTATGCCCCAGGTATGTGGGTTCCCAGGGATGTTTTTGTTTGGAACAGTTTGGGCATAGATCTTGGATCGGGTATGCCCAAAGTTTGTAGGGCAAGCCCAGGGTTTTGTACGAGTGAACTTGAAGAAAAAAATGGATTTTGAAGCACATTTAAGCTCAATAAATTTTCTTTTTCATAAACATGCCTGGTCCATTTGGTTCAATCCTTTTTGCCATTGAGAAACAATATACTTCTGTATGTCCAGGGCAATCTTCCCCTAGTTCTCAGTTCAGATCAATCAAACCCATTGGTTGGAGTGAAAGGTAGGAATATTCATTAGCTTAAATCTTCATTTACTTCGACATTGCTGGTAGAGAGTTGTCTATTCCTCTTTCTTGTATGGTTTTTCCATTCTTCCTTACACAATGCTGATGAATGTGTGTTATCTGTGAAGTTTCATTTGATGACGAAGTCCACGTGCTTCAATGACATAAACCTAGATTGATTCAGTTAGTTCTTTCCCAAGTAAAGTAGGGCCACTAGCCTATTGATTCTTCATAGAAAATCTGTAGATGCAGATGACCGAGATGAAACGAAGGTAGGGCAGTGAGATCGGCGAGGAAGAATTGTTATATATTTATATTCTATAATAAAGGGGTCTGATTTGTTATATTAAGATAATATATTTGTTATATATTTAATATTAATTTATTATATGTATTTATTATTTAAAAATTATAAATTATTTAGGGTTAATTTTTATATTTTAATTTATATAGTAAGTTTAATGCTAATATATATATATATATATAGTATGGACAAACCCAGCTGTACTCAACCAGGGAAAAAAATTGGTGAACTCCAAAATCTGAAACCAAAATCTGGACCCGAACCAATGACATAGGCAATTTTTTTTTTTGAACTCTTTAGTTTTTGATGGAATTCCATATTTTTGGAGTTTTTCTACTCCCTTATGAATCAGTATATCCAAACTTATTAATGTTGGTGTAATTAACTATTTAATTACACTTTCATAAGTTTACTTAGGCATTAATTTAAGTCCTAGGTTGCATTTTATTATCCTTATCTAATTGAGCTATCTTGTAGCTCAAGTTAGGTTTAGGGTTGTGCATGCTTTCCTTTATAAGCAAGCTTCATCTTGTACATTTGGATCAATTCAATCATGAATCAATCTTGCATATTGATATAGCAAGCATTCTCGCCATTATCTCTCTTTGGTGGAAGTATTTTGGTCTAGCAACTGATTCCTGGTTTCTAACATGGTATCAGAGCTTCCAGGGTTGCGGACTCCTTCCCAGATTTGAGAGTTTCATTCTGGCTTGAAGATTTTTTGCTGAGTGCAGATTGGGGTTTCAATAACCTCACGGTTGAGATCAGAAGGTTCCGTAGACGAATTTTGACTGTAAATTCGTCCATTTTGGGTAAAGTTGTTTTTGAGGCAAATTTTTTTTGTTGGAACAACCTTCTCAGTAGTACGATCTTTCCTATTTTCGCAAAAAAATATTTTGTGAAATATTTTCTGCGATATATTATTGAAATTTTGGGGCAAAATCTTTTTTTTGGGGAAAATTTATATTTTGTATGGTGCAATAAATTTGTATGGATCTGGGCAAATATTATTGAAAGCATTTTCTGCGAATATTTGTGGATCAACATCTTTCTGCGGAATATTCCGCTACATCACATCATTCTCCATTGGTCAGTGGATTAAGGGTTTGATCGCAGGGCACTCGACTTTATTCTCATCGGCGTACCTTCTTTGTCAGCAGGCTGAACAATCTAGCATCAGCTTGTCTACCACTGTCACATCGACAGGTATTGGGCGTCCTCTCATCATCATCGGGTGCATCTGATCCGTCACCTAAGGTCATTGTATTGGTGTGTATCATCTGCGTCTGCGTTGATCAGCGGGTACTCTTCTCACTGTCGGTGGATCTCCATTGCCGACTCCCATCACATTCCTCGCAGTCTTCAATCTTAGTGACTGATTTGGAGAACTTGACCCCGACGTCAAAGGGTATGAAGGTGCCTTCTCTATCGCAGGTACAGGAGGATCATTGTTTGTCGGCCTGTATTTTCCAATAGGCGGGTACCAGCATTTGCATCGGTGTTTTCCGAATCATCCATCGGGCTGCAAGTTGGCTCGCTGTCATCAATGGTACGCAGAGGTCCCATCATTCCAAACTATGGTACAAAGACTTTTATTTGCAGAGTTTAATATCTTTCTTTTAGCCGACCTCTTTGGATTTTTTGCATGGCATATTTCCCCACTTTTGGTTAGTTTTTTCAAAAAAAAGGGGCAAGTTCTTTTAAAAAGCTTTTTATTGATTTTTTGAAAAAAAAAAGCCAAGTTTTGGAGATTTTTTAAAAGTTTTCTATAAAACTTATTTATTTCCAAATAAAGAGGAAGAAGCCAACGGTCATTCAGCCCCATATAGTTTGTAAATGGATGACTTAATTACTTTGGAGAAAGGGAACTATAGGCAATGGAGTAATTTAATACTCACTCATCTTGGTGAGAGGAATCTATTGTCCTACTTATTTGATAAAGTTCCTCATCCTAGCACAACTGTTGAGTATTGCATTTGGAAAGGCTTTAGGGCTAGAGTCTTTAGAGTTTTTTTTGAAAATGTAAATGATGACATTTTGGAAACACTTATTCACTTCGAATGTCCTCATGCTCTTTGGACTCACATTAGAGAGGTATATGGAGACCATGATTCTTCTCCATCTCTTGAAGTTCCTCTTTCCAACTCCAATGTGCTTCTTCATTCTTCAGAGTTGATAACCCATGCTTGTGATCCTTTGGACGAGATTGCAGATGCTTCAGAGGTTCCAGATTCTTCATCTTCTGTTGATGAGTCATTGAGTACTACCATTGATTCATTGCAGGTATCTGAGAGTCTTCCCAATTGGGATTCCCATTTGACAGACATTGCTTCTTTGTTTGTGGAGTCTCACATTTCAGATTTGGAGGAACAATTTGAGGGCCTATCTCTCTTATTTGATGATAGTCATGGATCAACTATTGTCACTTCATGTTTGTCCATGGAGTTTGTTCAAGATCAGTTTCCACCTATTCCTGGTTTGTCACAGTTTGTTGTGATTGGGCATGTACTTGATTGGATTGTGGCATCATCTTCATCATCCAAGAACTTGGCAACACATGAGCAGATTTCAGAGACACAATCTTCATACATATGGATTCCTCTTCCTACTTCCTATCCAGAATGGGAATCATTCCTGCAGTTGTACTTGGTGTATCTTCTTCCCAAGGGGAGAAACATTGTTTGTAGGCATTGGATTTTGTTTTGTCTTCAGACATTAACCATACTTGCAGGAGATCATACAACATGTACAGGATATCTTATCTCATCACTTCCCTCTTATGGGGGGGTCATTTATTGTATATTCATGATGGATGTGTTACAAAATCGATGTTGTTGTGTATTAATCAGAGGAACGAATGTTCCTTAAATAGATTACAAAATACGATGTTTCTAAAAGAAACAATCGTTTACAAAGGACGAAGTTAGAAACATCAATGAGATGACCATTAACGTCAAAAATAGAAAGATATTATTTTAATACCCTCCCTTAATTGTCATCATTCTAACTACCGAGATAACAGAGAAGGGTGCCCCCTTCTTCTCAGAACGTTGCTGCAACAAAAAACAAGAGCCTGCCACTGACTCTGCCACTTGAGAGGAGTCTGCCACCAACCCTCCCAGAAACTGCAGAACTTCTGGAAATAACAACACCAACCGTCCAACCTGAAGTTGAAAAACTGTCCCTCCCTGTAACCAGAGACATACCAAGAACAACTGCTACGATTTTGAGGAAAAATCGGCAAACCCTCCAATCTTCTGCAGATGAGCATGACGCCCCAGAACAGACTGCAAGAAGCTAAATGTGCAGATGTTCACCCTAGCTGCGACCAAAAAACGGACTGCACCAAACCACGATTTTTGAGGAAAAAATCGCCAAACCCAAGATTACAAATCATCGTTTTTTAGAAAAAAAGGGTAAAAACCAAAGAGCCCTCCCGAATGACAAAAACCCTAACAAGGGTATACAGGGGAAAAACTCTTAATTTTTGAGGACAAAATTATAAACCCTCTCGGAACCCAGAAAGATTTTTTTTTTTTCTTTTACGGGACAAAAAAATATTTAAAAACCCAGAACATCGATTGTCGGCTAGAAAGAACAGAGGGTTTGGAACCCTAGCTGCCAAAGAACAGAAGAAATCTGCACAAAAACTGAGGCACGGAAAACGATGCACCCAAAAAATTCGAAGACCAACCCAATTGAGCTCTCGAAAAACCCACCAAGAATCTGCAATCAGAAAAAATTTTCAACTTGATCTGAAGGGTCAAAACCCTAGCCGAAAAAGCAGATACCCTAGGCGGCCATGAATGCACCAGAAAAATGCAGAAAGATGCGTCTAGAACTGGTGAAACGTGGGCAGGAGAGGTGACTAAAAAAATACAGAGATGCGCGTCCACGATAAGGACGAAAAATGCAATTAGAGAATGCCCAGAAATCATGGCCCTAACACAGTGAAAGTCATGTGCAGATCTGAAAGAAAAACGCAACCTTTAAGAGCTTAAAAAAACGCGCTTTGCAAAAACCCCTAGCCGTCATCACAAAAATCCCGTCACAGGCATCGCGGATTGATGTAGACGCACAGGAAATTGCCCAGAAACCCAGAGATGCACGGATTTGATGAAAATGGCACTCAGAAAAAGAAACTCAATCAAAAAAACACCGGAATAAGATCTTTCGCGGCCGTCAGTAACCAGAGAGAAAAGACCTCAGTCACGTCTAAAAATCTCCTTCCCATCGGGCGTCGCGGAATGAAAGAACACGAGCAGAAACAAAATGCGAAAAACCCAAACACGTGACCACAAAAAATACTGCAAATCGCGACTGAAAAAACGCGGGTTTGAAACAAAGTTGCGCGGCTCTAGCAAGATGCAAACATAAACCCTTTTCACAGGAGAAATCCGCCCAGACGCAACCTTTGAAGAAGAAATCGCGCCTGAAAATTTCGAATTACAGCCACGAAAATTTTCAAAAAAAAAAAAAAAGGCCTCAAATTTCAAAAAATCCTTGATTTTTTTTCAGAAGAGCCACGAATTTCGAAAAGAAAATCCCTGATAGCCTTCGAAATTTTTTCCAAAGAAGACTAGAGAAATTTTTAATTCAAAAACGGAAAAATCTATAAATGATTTTTATGAATTGAAAAAATCTTATTTTCTCTTATGGCTCTGATACCATGTTATAGAATCGATGTTGTTGTGTATTAATCAAAGGAACGAATGTTCCTTAAATAGATTACAAAATACGATGTTTCTAAAAGAAACAATCGTTTACAAAGGACGAAGTTAGAAACATCAATGAGATGACCATTAACGTCAAAAATAGAAAGATATTATTTTTAATAGGATGTAGTCCTTGGGGGTATCATTGAGTCCTCCATACATCATGTTTACATTCATCATGCTTGTTTTTTGTTTTCTCTCTTTTTGGAGAGGGGTTTTCTTCCCACTGGGTTTTCCCCTTTTCTCTGCTTTATGAGAGATTGCATTTCATTTGCATCTGTAAATGGGTACCTAACATGGCCTAGTTGCCGGGACCCATAGTAGTTTGCATTATAATCTTCTCCCTAAGTTGCACTTATGGGGGGGTGTTGGTGTAATTAACTATTTAATTACACTTTCATAAGTTTACTTAGGCATTAATTTAAGTCCTAGGTTGCATTTTATTATCCTTATCTAATTGAGCTATCTTGTAGCTCAAGTTAGGTTTAGGGTTGTGCATGCTTTCCTTTATAAGCAAGCTTCATCTTGTACATTTGTATCAATTCAATCATCAATCAATCTTGCATTTGATATAGCAAGCATTCTCGCTATTATCTCTCTCTTGTGGAAGTATTTTAGTCTAGCAATTGATTCCTGGTTTCTAACAATTAACAATGAAGAATATGTCAAAAATTGATGATTATAAAAGAATTATTGATAAAAAAAATGTCATAAATTTCCTTGGAAAAATGTTGTCCAAGGGATGTATTTACATGCTAAAAGCTTCAATGCAAGTGTTGAATGAGAATCATGACTCGCCAACTTCTGGACATATTGGTTTTTTAAAAACCTACTAATATATAGAAGTAAGGCGCAAAATGTGACACTTGCCAAAGAATAAAGAGTGAGTCAGTATCACATCCATACTTGCTTCAACATTATAGAATCTCTACTAGAAATGTAGAGAGATTTCTATGGAATTCATTTATGACTTGCTTCGGAAGGCAAATCAATTTTTTTTGGCTGTGGTAGACTGCCTACCTAAATACACTCAATTCATGGCAACAAAGAAACTATATATGATAAAGCAGCCATGGACCATGGTGAAAGCTTGTGTGGAAAATATTTACAAGCTATGTGGATTTTATAAAGTAAAGTATGTGATTGAGATCCTCTTTATGCAAATAATTAATGTAAGGAATTATGTTTACAAGTCAATGCGTTCTTGACTATGAATTCTTTATACCATCCACATATTGATGGTTAGAAACTTAGACATAACCTATCAACAAGCGCGCAGAAGGGTATCTGTGGTGTTTTGCCTCTGATAAGTAAATTCAAAGGTTTAATTGGTTGCACCTTGGAGTATCATGGCATGATATCACTGACCATATGCCCTCCAAGATGACTCCATTTGCTGCTCTTTATGGTAATGAACCACCATTGTTCAATGATTTCATTGTTACTGGTACAATAGTGACAATTAAAAATATCTAGAAATTCTCAAAAGATAATGCACATCCTTACTGAAATTTAGAATGCATCTGCAATTACATGAAGCAATAAGCTGACCAATACCAAACAGAATGAGAATTTTGAGGACATTGGGTCTTTCCTGTCTTCAACCATACAAGTGAACTTCATTGAAGTGGAGTGATTGAAGCTTCAAGTTCTCACCCATGTTTTTATGGACCATTCTTAATTATTAAGAAGATTGGTTTTTAAGCTTATGCATAGGAATTACCAAGATCAAATTGTTGCACCACAATGTTTTTCATTAATCTTGTCTCAAAATTAAGTTGAATAATTTTGTATATTAGTGCAGTGTGGTGCACATATTTGGTGTACGAGTATTTCAATGTCAATCATCTATGTTCTTATTGCCATCATTATTGCCAATACTTGGACCTGATGACGTGACTAGGTAACAACTAGGACAATTGATGGTACTGTAAATTGAGAGATACCATTCTTCACTTATCATAATTTCATTCTAACAATGGATCTTGCTTTGTTCTAGGTATTAGTATTTTATGCTTCTGATTCAATATTGATGTTCTATAGATATAACTTCTTAATTGACAACTCTTTCTTAAAAATGTTGCATTTATCAACTTCATTTATGACATGATTTATGATTACATGGAATCTGTTAATGATATCATACAGCATCGATCTAATACTCCAGCTATCTCCCTTGGCGAATAAATTAAATGATAGCTATAAGCTATTTAATTTATAAGATCTCAAGAGGCGTAATTATGATGTGTCACTTCGATTTGTTAAAGCAAATAATCATTAAATGTAAAGGCACGTCTCTTGTATTAAAGGCCGACCTCTTTCACTTGGCGCTATTTATCTTTTATTGGATATACCTTATTCTGGCCGACTTGTATTAAATGAAAGAAGGCGTCCCTTCAAGATATATAAATAAGAGATCACTTTCTCATTTGTAATCATTCAAGTTAGAAGAAAAGTTCGATTAATTCAAGTGCGAATTTCATTAAGAGCAGATTGCGAATTTATTCAAGGGCAGAGTTAGATATTGGGAAGTGCAGATTATTATCTGCCATTGCATCTTGTGTAGGTGTTGAAGATTGGCCTTGTTATTGGCCTCATTGTAAAGAGAATTGTTGCCTCTATTTATATATACAAGAGAGATCTTTGTTGCTGGGTTTTTCTCCCTCAAGTGGAGGGTTTTCCCAGGGTATCTGCTGTGTTGCTGTGTCTGATTTTGAATTAATTTTCTGTGCATTAATCTGTTCATTAAAATTTTACATGGTATTAGAGCGGGTTTGAGAGGATCGTGATCAGATTATTGCTAATCAGCATACCCTATTTGTTCACTTATCTACATCAGTCAAGATGGTGAATGGTTTGAAGGTTGAGGATAGACTTGAAGGTGCATCCAACTTCACTTCATGGAAATTTAGGATCATGCTTACCTTGCGTGAAAATGACTTGGGTGAGTTCGTGGAGTCTAGCGCTTTTGAACCTGAGGAGGAAGAAGAAAAGTTGCAGTGGGTGAAGAAAGACATTAAAGCAATGAAGATATTGGTTGATTCCATCAAGGATCATATTGTTCCTATCATCTCTAAGTTGAAGACAGCGAGAGATATGCTCAAGGCCTTGGAAGAGATGTACGAAATCAACAATACCAGCCGTGCACTTGCACTAAAGCATCAATTGCATCATGTGAAGATGTTAAAGGGTGAATCTGTTATTGCATACTTCATGGGGATTTCAGATTTAAGATATCAACTCTCAACAATTGGACATATGGTTGATGACAAGGACTTGACTATGCTTGCTCTCAATGGGCTACCTTTGTCCTGGGAATCTTACATTCAGGGAATCAGTGCAAGATCGAAATTGCCTAAGTTTGATCGCCTAAGATCTGATTGCATTCAAGAAGAATCAAGGTTGGTGGCAAGAGGCGTTGGTCAAAGTTCAAAGAATGAAGACATTCATGTTCTTGCCTCCCATGCTTCAAAGAAGAAAGGAAAAGATGGAAGGAAAGGATTCTTCAAGAGGAATCGGGACAAGGGAAACGATGATGCACCTCCATTCAAGAAGAAGAGGGATATGTCCAAGATTCAATGTTTTAGGTGTGATAAGTTTGGGCACTTCGCCAAGTATTGCCCAACTAGACCTAAGCAACAAGTTACCGTTGCAAATGTTGATGATGCTTCTCCACAAAAGGATTCAAGTGAATATTTGTTCTATTCGGCATTATCAAGCAGTGTACCTTCCGACACCAACACTTGGATAATTGACAGTGGTGCTTCACGACACATACTGGCTTTAAGGAGCACCTATCAAGTTTGATGGAAAAGGAGTCTTCTGAACAAGTTATCATTGGAGATGATGCTAACTACTCCGTAAAAGGAATTGGGACCTCTATACTTCATTTGGATTCCGGCATCTCACTTCAGTTGGGTAATGTTCTTTATGTTCTCGGAATCAAGCGCAATCTTATTTCTATTTCAGCTTTGGAAGATAAAGGATATCAAGTTGCCTTCTCCAAAGGCAAAGTTCTAGTGTGGATGGAGAACTCTAGCTTCAAGGATGCTCAAGTTATTGGAGTTAGACATGAAAACCTTTACAAGGTCTGCACACATTCTTTACATGCTTTGGTTCATGACTCTTCAAGTCTATGCGATCTTTGGCATCGGAGATTGGCTCACCTACACTTCCGAGCCTTACCTATCATGGAGAAGATGGCATCGGGCCTTCCTAAGTTCAACCAGGAGCACGGAGGTACTTGCAAGGGCTGCGCATTGGGTTTAAAGAGTTTAAAGCCTTGGTAGGAAATCTTCCTGGTAAAAGAATTAAGGTCCTCAGATCTGACAATGGTGGAGAATACACCTCTGGCAATTTTCGGAATTATTGTATTGATGCAGGGATTAAGAGGGAGTTTTGTGTTCCCTATAATCCTCAACAAAATGGTGTTGCAGAAAGAAAGAACTGGATAATCGTGGAAGCAGCGAAGGCCATGATTCATGATCAAGATTTGCAAACCTTCCTATGGGCAGAAGCTTCCAGGACAGCTGTATATGTTCAGAACAAAAGTCCTCATAAGATCTTGGAGAATATGACTCCAGAAGAAGTCAGTCACTTGAGGATCTTTGGATGTCCTGTCTATAGTCATGTTCCCAAGGAAAAGAGAACCAAGTTGGAGCCTTCTGGCAAGAAGGGAATATTTGTGGGCTACAATGAGACATCAAAAGCCTACAAAATATACATTCCAGGTCAGAAGTTGATTGAGATCAGTAGGGAATGTCACATTCGAGGAAGATGTTGCATTCAGGAGATCCAGGGGGATTCATATGGAGATTGACAATGAAGAGTCTCCTCAGGATATGGAAGTTGACCATACTCCTGAGATTCAAAGGGAGACTTCAGAACCAAAAGAAGATATTGATCCTGCTGAACCCTTGGAACCTACTGATGGGCCTACTGACATTATTATTGGGAGAAAGAGACCTCTATGGGCCAGGCGCACTATGCAAGAGGCTGAAAGTTTTGCAGCTCCTAGAGGCACATTCAGAGAAAGCAAAAGGCCACATAAGTTCTCTAGTTATGTTGCCTTGATGAGTCAGATTATAGAATCCGAGCCTACCTGTGTTGAGGAAGCATCTAGTCATCAGGTTTGGAGAGATGCTATGATAGAGGAGTATCAGTCAATTCTTAAGAATGATGTTTGGGATATTGTTCCTAGACCCGAGGGCAAGTCTGTGGTATCTTCTAAATGGCTATTCAAGATTAAGCATGCAGCAGATGGAAGCATTGAGAAGTACAAAGCAAGATTTGTGGCTCGTGGGTTTTCTTAGAAAGAGGGAGTTGATTACGAAGAAACCTTTGCTCCTGTTGCTCGCTATACTTCTGTCAGAACCATCATTGCTATTGTTGCATCTAAAGGATGGAAGATTCACCAAATGGACGTGAAGACAGCCTTTCTCAATGGAGTGATTAAGGAAGAAGTTTATATAGAGCAACCTGATGGATTTGAGGTTCATGGAAAGGAGTCACATGTTTGCAAATTGAAGAAGGCCTTGTATGGTCTTAAGCAGGCTCCTCGTGCTTGGTACGAAAGAATTGATCGTTACCTGTCAAGCTTGGGTTTCTTGAAGAATGATGCTGATTCGAATCTCTATTTCAAGGTAATCAATGGTGAAGCATTAATTTTGGTTTTATATGTTTATGATTTGATCCTTACTGGAGAAGATCACCTGATTCTTGAGTGTAAGAAAGAGTTGACCTCTGAATTTGAGATGAAGGACCTTGGGCTCATGCATTACTTCCTTGGCCTAGAAGTCTGGCAGAAACCAGATGAGATGATTCTAAGTCAAGGGAAGTACACCATTGATATACTTAAGAGATTTGGCATGATGGATTGCAAATCCATGTCCACACCTATGGAGACCAACTTACATAAGTTGAAGGAGGCTACAGCTAATTCAGACTTTGGTGGATCCTACCTTGTACAAACAACTAATTGGATCTTTGATGTATCTAGTTAACACTAGACCTGACATTTGCTATGCAAAGGAGTGCACTTAGCTAGTTTATGTGTGATCCGAGACAAATACATCTTGTTGTAGCTAAACATATCCCGGAGATACTTGCATGGCACGCTTGGATATGGGTTGAGGTACTCTTCAGATGCAGATTGGAGTTACATGGTTTTACTGATTTTGATTGGGTAGGTTGTGTCACAGATCGGAAGAGCACCTCTGGTTGTTGCTTCAGTTTGGGTTCCGCTATGATTTCCTGGTGCAGGAAGCAGTCATCTGTAGCATTGCGTATAACAGAGGTAGAGTATATAGCAGCTTGTATGGCAACTTGGGAAGCAGTATGGCTTCGTAAGCTCCTTGCAGGATTGTTTGGACAATCAATGGAGCCTACTATCATTCATTGTGATAATCAGAGTTGTGTGAAGCTTTCTGTCAATCCTGTGTTTCATGATAGAACCAAGCATGTTGAGATCAAGTACCACTACATTAGGGATATGGTAATCGGTGAAAGGCTTTGCATACTTGAGGTACATCAGCACCGATGAGCAGACGGCAGATATTCTCACCAAGCCTCTCGCCAAGATAAAGTTTGTGTACTTTCGAGATAAGCTTGGTATGGTGGAGAATCCAGCCTTGACTGAGTAAGAGTCTCAGTATCAGTGAGCCTTGTTTAATGAGTTCTTCTCTGAGTGAGAAGTTCGAGGTGAAATCCCTTGTTAATGTATTTTTCTCTGAGACGGAGAAATTTGAGGTGCAAGCCCTTGTTAATGCATTTTTCTTTGAGACGGAGAAATTTGAGGTGCAAGCCCTTGTTAATGCATTTTCCTCTGAGACGGAGGAATTTGAGGTGAAAGCCCTTGTTTCCACCCTTTGAGCCTGAGTCATGGTGAATGTCATGTGTGTGACTCCATGACACATCTTGTACTTGTGAAAGTCACGTTGAGGTGACAACATCATGCAAGTGATGAACACTTGTACTTACCATAGTTTGGTTGTAGCCATTATGGTTGATATCGTGTTGAGGCGATAGCTAATATCATGTTGAGGTGATATTTTTCTTTTCACATCTGGTTGTAGCCAATGTGATGGACATCATGTTGAGGTGATTTGTTTTGAGCAGCTTGATGTATTCTCTCTAGCTGAGAGGGAGTGTTAATGATATCATACAACATCGATCTAATACTCCAGCTATCTCCCTTGGCGAATAAATTAAATGATAGCTATAAGCTATTTAATTTATAAGATCTCAAGAGGCGTAATTATGATGTGTCACTTCGATTTGTTAAAGCAAATAATCATTAAATGTAAAGGCACGTCTCTTGTATTAAAGGCCGACCTCTTTCACTTGGCGCGATTTATTTTTTATTGGATATACCTTATTCTGGCCGACTTGTATTAAGTGAAAGAAGGCATCCCTTCAAGATGTATAAATAAGAGATCACTTTCTCATTTGTAATCATTCAAGTTAGAAGAAAAGTTCGATTCATTCAAGTGCAAATTTCATTAAGAGCAGATTGCGAATTTATTCAAGGGCAGAGTTAGATATTGGGAAGTTCAGATTATTATCTGCCATTGCATCTTGTGTAGGTGCTGAAGATTGGCCTTGTTATTGGCCTCATTATAAAGAGAATTGTTGCCTCTATTTATATATACAAGAGAGATCTTTGTTGCTGGGTTTTTCTCCCTCAAGTGGAGGGTTTTCCCAGGGTATCTGCTGTGTTGCTGTGTCTGATTTTGAATTAATTTTCTGTGCATTAATCTGTTCATTAAAATTTTACAGAATCCATCACATATAATACTGATAGTACTTATTTATGTCCATATATCAAAATAAGGGCTATGTCCATAACTGCACACAATGCTATATCAAATATTATGACCATGCACAGTGAGAATGAACATAAAGCATATGGTATAACAGCCATAACCTGTCTCATATATTTTACTACTCGTGGCATGGGCTTGAGTAACCTAGCTGGGTGCAACAGTTCGTAGCAATGGTTAGATATAGTCATCCTTTTTATTCCTCATTCATTGCATTGGAAGCATATAAATGCTTCTCTCTTAATATGTATGTCCATTGCATAGGATGGGAAAAATAGTTTATTATTAAGGTAGAAGTTTCTTTTATGGGAGGCATCATTGTATATATATATATTATATTAAAGGAGCCACAGTAGATAACTACCGTAAGCTATCATTAGATAACAGTTTTGCAGCCATCAAGCATATGATAAAAATAAAAATACAAGTTTTCAGGAAACCCAAGTAGCCCTTTTGGAACGGTACTTGTCCTTTAGAAACATCTTAAAGTAGCAAACTAAAGCTACAGCCAAATCCATTTGTTCGATCAACACAACAGCTAACACTACTAGAAATAAAAACAATAGTGAAGTAATTTTCAGAAGTATCAACATAAGGATTTGAAATTCACATAATGGTTAATAGCTTCCAAGATTATATAGCATAAGTATATACATCAGGAAATGCTAAACAAAATCTATACCAGCAGACTGAGTTATGAACTCACTACCATTGCTGTGCAACTACATTTTGGCTGAATGTTTCTCTCCAACATTGGCAACCAGCTGAGATCCATTATCCTGAATTCTGTCTTCTGTGAATAGATTAATCACAAGATGAAGATGATTGTTGTGGATGGTCTCCCCAACAGGAGGATCACTGTTGCTGATACCATAAATGGAGTGAAAAATTTGTTCCAAAGTAGTAGTGACAGTAAAATGCTTAAGGGGCCCAGAGTCCTATGAAAGAGTCATCTCCTTGTCACCGGATTTGGAAGATTGGGATCCTAGGAAGAGAAATCTCTTCCTCACCGGGATTGAAAGATCATCCTAGGAAGGAGTTATCTCCTTGTCTCTGGAATTGGAAGACAGCTCCCTAATCAGCTCCTGTTGCATCAAAACCAGTTCCTTGTGCTTCTCCAGCTCTTTCATCACTTCAGTATAATCCTCAAGAGAGGTGCTAGCATTAGGGTCCTTTCTCAAAGGGGTGGCAGAGGAGGCCTTTTCATGGGAGGCAGGCATTAGGCAGTTCAAACACGGAAGAAGACATGTGATCCAAAAAACAAGAAAGGTGTTAACCACCCACTTAATTGGCTCTCTGATTGAGTCCCTTAGATTCAGTCAATTGGGCTTTAATGAATCAACAATCCAACCCTGATTGAATTGGTTGTTGTCTATGACTTGTTTGAAAACAGGGCACCTGGTCTTTTTCTTCAGTTGCCTTGCCAAAACAAGAAAGCTTCCACCCTACCAATGGTCAGTGAGCTTAGAGTTACCAGCTTGAGATCCAGGTGAAATAGGGGCATTTGTTTATTGTGTCTGAGGAAAAGAAAAACACTAGAAAGAAAAAGATGAAAGTCCAGATTCTGCAAAACACCTCCATGCCTTTTTGCTTACATTCGCAAAATGCCAAGATTACATCTGCAGATAAGATAGGAGAGTGATGGTGTCAGAAATCAAAACAATGGTGTCCATAATTTTAGATATAAGCTTGAAAGGCAGTCCATAGTTGTGTGAATGCTCACAATATCTGCCACCTATCTTAGCATCCCTATTCATAATAACAAGTCCCATCCGGGTGAAATTAAGGGTGCTTCTCTTTAAGTATTACAAACAATTTCTTTTTTCATCTTTAATAATTGAAATACAGCAATCTCTAATTCCATTGTGAGGGATATTACCCAAGTTACTGATCCATTCCTGTTCTGTCCTGAGATAGAAAGCATGGTTTGCCAGAATATCAGCAACTCTATTAGCTCCACAGAGTGCATGACCAGTGTGATACTCTTGAACATTGTCAATAATCTTTTAGATGTCAACAATCATCTGCCCAAGTTTCAAATTCCTTAGGTTCTTGCTTGAGAGAAGGCCAAAACCCAGAATTTGTGAGTCTGTTCATTCATCCCTTTAGGGAGATAGTGGGGTACAACAAGAGCAAGACTCTGCCAAATGGTCAGCCTGTCACATTGTTCAATTTTACCAAGATCTCCACAGAAATAAAAATTGAGATTGCCCCTTTCAGCACAATAAAAACTGCAAGCCTCTACAGCATATATATTTCCTCTAGATGCATCCTTGTTACCCATCTCATCATGGCAAGACCTCTAGGGCTGGTAACACCCAGATAGACTATAGAGGCTTCATCAGTTGATTTTAATGCAGGATTGACCTGGGGTTTTCCACCTTCTAGATTCCATTTTACTTTTAGCAACCCCTTTATTGGGGAATCATTTCATATATCTAGTAATGAAAATGATATTTTGCTATTTGATCAGATGAGATGGAAAGTTTGGATAAAAGGATGATTGGTAATCCTGAAAACTAATTGTCGGTTATCCTTGTATTATTATTTTTCCCAGCATTAGCTACATCATTCAGGTCGTTTTTTGAGAACCTTCTGTCGAGAGTTTCCTCTCAAGTTGGAAGTTTTGTTTGTACATTTAAACATATTTTTATATTAACAGACTACTTTTTATGTGATGCAGAGAGAGATCCTAATGTGGACCCTGATACTTTGGAGCAGAGAGATCCAAAATATGATGTAATGCTGAATGAGTTGCTAGGACGAGTTAAGGCTAAATCAGGTGGGGTGGCAGAAATGGGTGAGGTAGGCTACTTCAGAACTTGTGCATATTAAATTTTCTTGCAGAGATGAATTGGAAATGCTGACAATATCCTTGTAAACAACTAGAGGCTTTATTAGT
>VDFB02379123.1:0-12565 GCA_007258455.2 Sequoia sempervirens | reverse complement strand
ACACTTTGGAATAGGGATTATGCCTTCTTGCTCTTATTTTGACATCTTTTAAGGATCTTCATCCAAAATTTGTGAGCTAACCTCCAGTTTTGATGCATGTTTGACTCTTGATCACTTAGAATGCCCTCATCCACCAAATATGGGAAATCCATGTCATTCGAGCTATCTAGGGAAAGATGTTTTTGATCACCTTCAATTTTGTTTTTATCCTTGTCATTAAAGTCTTAATGACTTTAATTCCCTTTGAACATGTATCAATTTTAATATATTGTATTATCTTATGGCCCAAAGTTGTACTAGTTTCACATTCCACCTATGAATGACTAGCATGAAATACCCTAATTCTCTACTAGTCAGTATTTAGAATTTTGTGCTTAGAATATACTAGGGAATTATGTCCAAAGAAGATGAACTAATGTGACCAAATAGATATTCAATGTAGGCCGTAAGTTGCACAACCTTATCTTTCAATTTATCCTTAGTGGCCTTATCTTTTTCTATCTTTTGAATGATCCAATTCATTGACGATCTAGTGGTTTGCTTCCCTTCCTTACTCTATGGATTTACTAAAGAAATTGTAGTAATTGTATAATTTGAAGGTTTCATAGCTACTTCAAGAATATTTGATATTATTGTAATGATCTAGGTTTTTCCTATTTCTAAAACTATTGGTTGTAATAGAAGATCTTAGCCTAGCTCTTTCTAGAAATCTTGGCTTTGGAAACATAATATCTAGTTGAGTAAGATCATCAAATGCCTGCCTAACAACTCTTTTTCTCTTTTGATTAATTTGATCAAACCATTGAGGAATATCTATTGCTTTTCATCTCTTGGGCTATATATTACCTTGGGGCTACTAATATGTGATTTGATCACATAGAAAAGGAGGCAGAGTATGAATTTTGGGCACATGAGATGGGCCTTTATCAATAAATGAAGTATTTTTTGGGAGACTAGGTAGGGTTCTTCTTTGCTTCATACTCAAGAGGAATAATAAATGGAGCTCGTTTAGAATGAGTGTTAAGAAGTGAGGATAAAGGAGACTACCTGATGGTAACCTAAAAACTTCTTCAAGAGAAGATGGCATAGTCTCATTAACTTGTGTTAACTCTATTTGAATGGCTTGAGAAGGGATTTCAAAAGGAAGATAATGGTGTCTAGGAGACACATCCATATCTTGACTCTACCCTTGTTCTAGCTAATCTAAGCTTGAACATACATTCTCTATCTTGGGAGAATTCTTATTTTGCACTTACCTTATTTCTTCCTCCTCTTGCTATTCTTCTTCCTTACTTGTTGTCATCACTAATTTGACAAGTTTAATTTCTTCAATGCTTCCTCAAGTCACTTTTTGTTACTTTTTATCACTGTGGAAGTTCAAGATTATACATTCTTGAAGTCTCTTATATTCCAATCTTGCATTGGAAAAGATTGGTCAAAATCTTATTAGCTTCACATTAGCCTCATATGAGGGGTCTAACATTCCACCATTCTCTTACAATTATTTTAGGAGTGAGGCAATTTGTTACATCCTCATTTAAGTTGTAGTCATGCACAAATAGGACCTTTAATGAGCTTCTATTCCATTAGAACAAGTTTTCCAATAGTTCTTCAGATGGGGCTTATGTATGGTGGTAGTTTTCAATCCTTCAAAATACTTCCTTGGATTGATGAATTTCTTGCTTCATAGGGCCTACTTGTGTCAAGAAAAAATATGCAATTCCTGCATTTCTAGTTGCTTGATTAGTTGGACAAGTGTGTCTTCTAATAGATATGGGGAAAAAATACCTTTCACTTTTTTCTTTACACATATGGGTAAATGCAAGAAGATGAGTCCATGAAATGTGGAAGTTTTTGCCTTATACAAAAACTCGAAATCGACTTCAACAAAACGTGATCTCGTTTAGGTTTAAGGTCTCGAGCTGAAAATGGGATCCCGTTTTTAAAAAAATGGGATCTCGTTTCTTGAAAAACGAGATCCTGTTTTTAAGAAACGGGATCCCATTTTTAAGAAACAAGATCTCATTTCTTAAAAATGGGATGTCGTTTTTAAGAAACATCCCATTTTAAAACGAGATCCTATTTTTTAACAACCTATTTTAAAATGGGATACCATTTTTAAACGACTCATTTCATAAATAAAATATTTTTTTATTCTTTTAAGAAACGAGATCCTGTTTTATAGAATGGGATCCCGTTTTCAAAACAAGATCCTGTTTCATTTAAGTATAAAAAAATTATATTTTTATGTTCAAGATCCTCAGTTTTAGAAATCCTAAAATCCCTGCTTTTTTAAAATTTTAATTTTTGGTTGGCTTTTTGCTCTCGAGCTTTTTCAGTTCGGCAGTGCCTGTAATCCCTTTAACTCAGTCTTGATAATTTGGTTTGACTTGCTGTTGAGATGGTCTCAAGTAATGTCACAAGAAAATAGTGATCTTGGCATGCGTCCTAAGATCTTTTTGTAATATTTTCGACGAAATTAAAACCATTATATGAGAGGAATGTGTGGATTCAAATATATACCTTTTTCTTTATAATTTAGATTATTTTTTAAAATTCAAATTTACTTTTGAATAAAAACAAGTCCATAAACTTAGTGGCCATTTCTCCGTGTGGCTCTCTTGAAGTATTTTAATAACTTTTTATTTAAACATAATTTTTGAAAAACAAAATTAGCTTAAAAATCAGATTTCTCAAAAATTCTTTTTAATTTAAAAACTTTACCATAAGTTTAGTCATCTTATGTGACGCATGGCTAATGACTTTTCAAAAATACCTCGAAATAAGTGGCTTAAATAAAAATTTTCAGCACCATAAAAATTACAAAAATATGGAAAGCGTGCTTTAGTGAGTTACAAATCTTTTCCCAAAAGGATTTAGAAAAATATGATTATTTAGGTCAAAATATGGATGATGTACACGTGCATGGTATGGTAAAAAGAGCGACTCTATGGTTTTAGGAAACGCCCAATGGTAAAACTCAATCTTTGGGGACTATCCGGTATTGAAATGAATTATACATTTTAAAAGTTCAGATTCTTTATACTTTATTTTATGATTAGCGGACTTTTTCCAAGATTCCATATCTAAGTGCCTCTAAATTTTATAAGCTGAAATGCAAGCCGAATTCTAAAATCTGCAAAACACTTCCATTGAAAATGGGCTAAAAAGGGATCCACCTCGACAGTAATATTATACACATATCATTTGAATATTATGCCTTGTTTGTATTTTTCTAATAGAGTTATCTAGTCACTAATGTAAGAGGATTTTAATGATTCCCTTGAAAATAGTACAATCATGATATATGTAAGTGTAGTGAATTGATGGTACCAATTTCCCCATTTCTAAATTTGTTCCATAGCTTCTAAAGACATTCACTTTGCCTTATCAATCTCAACCATTCATATAATATTGAATATAGAAAAATATTTACTCTTTTGAATTTCTTGCTATTTTGTTTTATCTTCAATTGGGGATAATATTGATACACCAACTTGCTCAAGCTCAAAAAAATTGTCCTTGCCAAGGCATATACTAGGTATGAGTCATGGAGAATTTCTTTGACTAGATGACTTCACATAACTACTTATGAAGGTTGTTACTAATGAGGCTAGCCCAATCAGTAAACTCATTCCTGAAAAATAAATTTGGTGATGAACTAAAATATCCATGGATGAAATTATTTTGTAATGTCAAGTCCTACAATGTGACTCAAGAGAATAATTGCATCATTGATCTCCTCTTTGAATTCACTGCAAATCAACTTCTTCGATAACCTGGAGATCAAAGCTCTTAGTTGAGCCAACCAATTCTTATTCATGATGCTTGAACTTTCATATTGTGATTGGACTTCAAACTCTAGTTGAAGTTTGTAAAAAAATTATAAATTGTAAAGATGCTTGAACTTTTGGATTGCAACATGATTTTAAACTCTGGCCAAAGTTTGATAAATATAATCAATCCACTTTCTATGGAAGCAATGTCATAAGTTCACCCACCCTTAACTCGGCTTAGAAATCCTACTGACCTGTGGTTAACTCTTCTTTTGGAAAGACAACTCATATAAATAAAGAGCTTTAATCAAAATTTGAAAGAGAAGGAAAGAGAATCATTTTAATCATTCTTGGAATAGAATAACTTGACTTGATTCTTGGTAATCCTTGCTTCAAATCTGCACAATTATCTCAAATTTTAGACTTGTCGTCTTCTCAACTTTCAGTACTCAACTCTTTTCTTGCACCTCTTTGTTTCTTCTTAACTAATAGGCTACAACTATTGAACAACTTAACTTTGATACTAACAAACTAATCTCTCTTTAGCGTATTGGATTACAGATTTTGATTGCTCTTCTCACAAAGCTTAATTCTTCTCTCAAACTCACTTGTCCAACTATTCCAAGATTGTAAAACCAATGAACAACCAAATAATAAGGAGCTTCTCTTCTATTTATGCTAAAAATGGTTTACTAATAATAGAAATCAGTTAGCATTAGGAAGGTTAACTAGGTCTAATGTTGCCACCACTCAAATTCTGCCAGTTGTGAGGTTTAACCTATTGACTATGCCCTTTGGAATGACACAACTGACATTAAAAAAAGTCAACATTACCACCCACTTATACGTTGAAATGCATCACTTAAATAATACAGATTTTAGTTAAAAAATAGACTTCAAAACCAAGTTGAATACCTCATCTCCTTGCCATGGCTTGGCTGGGTGACCCATCAATTTGTTGTTGGCACTTTATTGTTGTAGAATAAGTCTCATAATATGGCATGTTAGGTAGTCAAAAGCTATTCAAACACTTTTACTTTTCTTTTGCCCAAGTCACGGGCTTGCATTCTAATACCAACACATGCCAAAAACTCTACCATTTCCCACCTTCACATGGCTGTTAAAATGGTTTTAACAATGCAAACACTCGGCTACTACATGGCAATGACATTGACTTGGTAAAAGCATACAGTGGTGCATTTGTTGGCATCCACTCTTATTCAAATTTTCCTTTTACTTGTATATATGTGGCATTATAGCCACTTAATATGGCTTACAAAATCACTTAAATATAATAATAATAATAATAATAATAATAATAATAATAATAATAATAATAATAATAATAAATATATATTCCATTTAATTGCCTGCATATACATTATGTATATACATAGATATTATTGTCTATGTATATTCATACCTACATACATATATGTGCTCCATCATATATATATATAATTCAAATATGATTTATATGTTATATATGCTATTTACAAAGAGTTTTAGCATTTTAATTTAATTTAATTAAACTGTCAAAGAGAAACAAAGATGACAAAAACATCATTTTCCCTAATGACTCACAAGCCCATCAACTTAGGTTCGAGACTTACCAATACGAAGCTTAGATTGACATGCCAAGGTTCCACTAACCTATGAAAGTGAGTGTGTGCATCTACTAAGATAGAAATACTAAATGTTCCAATACCAATCTCTTCTCCTGGGTGATACACTCCCTCCCCCACTGGAGGGTTCAAACTTTCTTGCATCCAACTTAGAGCAACAATTCTGTAGTTAGTTGATAACATATATATCATACCCACAATATAACTTAAGAATCATTAAATCATTTAAAAGTAATTTCATCATATTGCACATTCATACATTTCATTCAACCATCAAGTATCATCAAGACATAATCTTGCGTTAAAATCATTGTAGTGTCAAAAAATGTCGTTGCTTACCTTTTCACACTTAATTTGGGAATGATTAATGTTAAAATAAACTTAATGTCACCTTGATCTGGTGTTGTAATGTATTTTAGACATTCACATTAGGTCTTGGGCCCTTTTGAAACTAAATAAACCCTAACTTTGCCTTAATTTAATGTTGTAAAAGGTATTCATTTACACCTTCACATTAAATTTAGGGCCCTTGGACCTTAATCTAGTGTTGTAATGTGTTGTACACATTTACATTGGATTTAGGGCCCTTTTAAGTTAAATAGACCTAATTTTTCCTTAATTTGATGTTGTGAAGTATATTTATTTACACTTTCACATTGAGTTTTGGGCCCTCTTACATTTATGACCTTTATATCATCATTAATAGGCCCCTAAGATCCTATATTATGTATCTCGATGTTTATTTCAATCGAAATATCGACAAGATCAACAAATAGACTTAATTTCTCAACTCCCTGATATTTTCTCTCTCCAAAAAGGTCTTATGGGACCCATATGCCACCTTGGGTGTATGAGTGCGACCCATATGCTAGGGGTGGTGTATGAGTCCCATTTGGCCCCTTTTTAGGGTTTTGAGCAGGAAATTAGGTTTTAAGTTCAAATTTTATGAATGTCGGCCTCTGGGATCTAATAAACGGTAACTTGGATGGATTTCCTATATAAACAAGGTCTCAAATCATTATTTCATGAAGCCTACATGATATCAAGTCAAACACTAGAGAGTTAAGCATTCCAAGACTTCACAAGAGCATTAAGAGAGTTTACAAGATCATTTCTAAGGTGACCGGGAGTAGTTATTTCTTTGCTCAAATCGTTAAAGTAAATTCCCACCATCACCGAAGATTTAAGGTAAGGCCGCCACAAACATGTTGCTTTGAGCGCAGGTTGTGACGGTAACATTAAAGATCCAAGATCAAGCATTGTTCTACACCTATTTTCGCGATCCGTTTAGATCTACATTCTCGGTCATTTCATGCGATGTACGGCCACAAGACATTATTCATGTCATTATTCTGCTGCACCCATGTTCCATGCTCGCTGTTTCAGCGGGGTTTCGGCGTCCTCATTTCATTCTCGATCATTTGGCTTTACTCGATAACTTCAGTGGCCTGACCAGCGCAAACCCCCATTCCCATTGGATCAATGCTTTTTCTCTAGCGGCGAGCTGTAAACGGTGGTGTCTTGAGTTTTGAAGGATATTTCTGTTGACAGGTTGCTTGTGTTGCTGAGTTCCCCACCTCCCAAGACTTCTATAGGTTTGAAATTAAAAAAAAAGTGTGGTAGAGAGAGAAGAGATTGGAGAGAAAAATCAAACCTTAACCTTCTGAAAAAGCACACTGTGACTGATACACCACCTTGGGCGTATGAGTCCTAGTACAACCAATTTTTCAGGGTTTCAAGAGATTCAAAATAAGCACTACTAGATTCCAATTTTGGTGTAGAAAACCCATTTTGGGACGAAATCACCCAAACGAGCATATGAGTCCCAGTCAACATCAAAATCAATGTTTTCAAAATTTTAGGTCCTCATTCAAGCCTCTACAGGTTTCCAAGTGGGTAATACCCTCTCTCGGGATTTTACAGCCATTCCTGGGAGATTTACCATTGTAATATTTAATTCAAGCCGCCATATCACTAGGTTTTGTCATTAGATCTTACATTTCATTTATCTTTCTAAGCCCTAGCTTGGTGGTAAACCCGTCTTTAGTCTCTAATCACACCCTAAGACAACCCTATTGCAAGATCTCTTTCTACTTTGCATACTTTAAATTGAGATCTCTAGGGTTTTCTCCAGGAGTAGTTGAAAAGCCAACTCTCTGCCGCAGACTCCGGCGATCACCCCGATGCAAATAACCGTCACAAAAGAAGAAGAGGGATAATAAAACAAGCAAGGGTACCCTGGAAAGTTGAAAATGTGTACCATCCTGAGAAAAAATAAAAATACAATGATGACCTTATAAAAAGGATATTAAAAACCATAAAAGAAACTTAGAGAGAGCATTTAATAATTAATATAATTATTAAAGTCATACAAATGCAAACTAAAGTGAAATCTAAAAGACAATAAAGGTAATTTAATCAACATGATTAAATTAAAACCTTTTACTCTAACACCCCCCTTTAAGATGAGCAAGGGTGCAGCTACAAACATATGCCAAAAAGCAAAGGTAACTACAATGCATGAAAGTAAAATTGGGTCCCGACAACTAGGCCTGATGAGGTACCCAAATACAACCAAATCTTTCTAAAGTGGAGAAATAGAGAAAACCTCATGGGAAAAACTCTACTCCAAAAGAGATGAAAGAAATAAATGCACCACAATGAAGATAGAGGAGGTGGATACCATAAGACCCCCATGTACTTCTCATCATATAAGTAATGAACAAATATCTCCATGGGGAGAAAAGAAAGACTAGAAGGCCCCCCACAATGAAGAAACCATACCGCAATGGTAGATGCCCCGGGATGTAGAATCCGTGAAGATATCCCAAGCAAGAATATTCCTCCCCCTTGGGAAGAAACGGATCCAAAGGACAATGTCGAAGAACCCCTGTGAAAAGAGAAGAATCAATCTGTCTCAAGATGTGTGCCATAATAGGATGCTGAAGAATCTCTCTGTCTGAACTGAAACAAAAGATGTTAAATCCAAACTGAACTGAAGACTCAAAAACTGCAACCTCTGAATGCACAGATGATGGTGGGCTAACAGCTGGAATATGGTTGTCAACAAAGAGGAGCTGAAAATCCGCAAAGTAATCCTCCAGATCTGCAATATAGGACTCTACAAACAAAGACGAAATGCCTGCAAGATAAGAATCCCAAGTAGCCATGTCTGAAAGATGTATGATGTCCTGCTTAGCTGAATCAATAGGAGCCAAAGAAGAGGCAATATCAAATTGATCAGGAACAACAGGAGAAGATGCTGATACAAGTATGATCTCAGTCTGAAGAGAAGGAACTGTGAGACAATCCTCTAATTCATCGGAATATGTAAGGGTGTCTAAATACTGAAGTTCCTTTAAAGTATCATGATCAAAGAGTGTGCTCTCTCTCCAACCAATGGGTACAAGACAATCTAAAGTAGGATCCTCTGGGAATGGGGAAAGACTGAGGTCTCCATAGATCTCCCAAAGATGTGTCCAAAGTGAGTGAGGACAATCAATGTCCGATATAGCCCACACAGTGTCAGAATCAACACTAGACAAAATAACTCCTACTATGTGATTTCTAATGATATCCCAAGCTAGTTTTCCCTCTGAAGTTGCTGGTGTAGGTATGAGATCATACAAATAAGGAAAAATATTAAACCACCCACAATGTGTAAGTATACCCTTTGCCCATGACTCATAATTACCCCGTTCCAGAAATACAACTGAAGGGTGAGTAGAAAAACCCATGATAACTCTTCAAATTAAAACAATCTGAGACTAACTGACCTCAATACCGATTAACCAGATCAAATAAAGCCATCCCACACAAACAAATCATTTCCAAGTGCTGAAACATCCAAGTAACTGACAGATGTGTGAAAACACAAAATACTGAATAAAAAGTACCTGGTGCAAATTCTGGAAAAATAAATTACAGATCTGGAAAGAACACAGAAACACCTTTCCAACGCCTCTTTGTTTACGAAAAACGGAGTCCGTATGCAAAAGATATGGCTCCAGGAGTGCAAAAATATTGTTCTGACTTTGACTGAGAAAAACAGCATCAAAACGGAAAAAACTAAAAATCAGACCTGCACCATCAGATCTGCGCTGGAATCAGCTTTCCAACGGTATCTTGTTTGAAAAAAACAGAGATCGTACGCCCATTTTATGCCCGATTTACTGAAAGAGGTCAAAAAAAGGCTTAAAAGGGATGCTTTGGTGGCTCCCAGGTGGCTCCGCTCGGTCTGGCGGCGCGGCGGCGGTGCACCGATGGCGGGTGGGTTTCTAGCCGGTGGAGGCCGCCCAGCGGTGGTTGGGTGGCCGCTTGGTGGCCGGCGGGCGGCACCCAAGTTAACACTGGCAGTGTAAAAATAAAATCAAAAACCTTTATTTTTTTATTTTTTTTAATTTTTTAATAAATTTTTCGCATCGGAAATTGTGCCGGGGGGCCGTACGGCCCCTGAGCAAAATTTTTTTGCCTCCCAGATCAACTATGCCCAAATAGGTCGGTGCTCTAAAAGCTGAAAAATGTATTCATCTGAGAGATATAAATTACAATGATCAATCCTTATAAAAGGATATTGTGCAGCTCTAAAAGAAACCCTAGGTATTACTCTAATAATTAATATGAATTATTAAATGTCACAAAAAATGCAACTAAAAGCGGAATCTTTAAGAAATAAAGGTAATTTAATCAACATGATTAAATTAAAACCTTTACTCTAACACTCTTTAAGATGAGCAAAAGTGCAAGCATAAAACACGCAAGAAAGCAAAGTAACTACAATGTAAGAAAGTAACTTGGTCCCTAAGAACAAGGCCCCGGATTAGCAATTACAACCAAATCTCTATAAAGTGGGAGAAATAGAGAAAACCTCATGTGGAAAACCTACTCCAAAAAGTATATTGCGCAGTTCCGCCATGAAATATGATGCCAAATTATAAGACCCCCCATTAGACAACTTCTCATCATAAGTACATGTACAATGGTCTCCATAGGAGAAAAAGAAAGAGACTAGAAGGCCCCCCCACAATGAAGAACCTCCTGTCGCACATATGGATGCCTGAGGTAGAATCCAGAAAGAGATCCTGAAGCGGCATATAATATTCCTCCCCTTGGGAAGAAACGGATCCAAAGGACAATGTCGAAGAAACCCTGTGAAAAGAGAATAAAGATATGTGCCATTGGGATGTCAAGAATCATTCAATCAAAACAAAAGATGTCAACTAAAACTAAACCTAAGACTCAAAAATCCCAAACTTCCACGATAATGGCGGCTAATACCGAATATGGTCACAACAAAGAGGAGCTGAAAACTAAGCCAAAGTAATCCCTCCAACTTAATATAGGACTTCCATGAAACAAAGCATCTAAATGCCCGCAGATAAGAATCCCAAGTAGCCATGTTCGAAAGATGTATGATGTCCCGCGAATAATCAATAAGGGAGCCAAAGAAGAGGCAATATCAAACCCGACCAAGAATGTGAGAAGATTTCGGCTACATGTACACCCTGGAAGAGTAGGAACTGTGAGACAATCCTCTGATTCATCAGAATATGTAAGGGTGTCTAAATATTGAAGTTCCTTTAAAGTATCATGATCAAAGGGTGTGTTCTCTCTCCAACCAATGGGTACAAGACAATCTGAAGCAGGATCCTCTGGGAATGGAGAAAGATTGGGGTCTCCATAGATCTCCCAAAGACGTGTCCAAAGTGAGTGAGGACAATCAATGTCCGGAGGTGTCTAATCACCACCAGTATGCACAACTCCTATTATGTGATCTCTAATGATATCCCAAGCTAGTTTTCCCTCTGAAGTGGCTAGTTCAGGTATGAGATCATACAAATAAGGTAAAATATTAAGCCACCTACAATGTGTAAGTATACCCTTTGCCCATGACTCATAATTACCCCGTTCTAGAAATACAACTAAAGAGTGAGTAGAGAAACCCATGATAACTCTTTAAATTAAAACATCTGAGACTAACTGACCTCAATACTGATAAACCAGATCAAATAAAGCCATCCCACGCAAACAAATCATTTCCAAGTGCTGAAACGTCCAAGTAATTGACATATGTGTGAAAACACAAAAAACTGAATAAAAAGTACCTAGGGTAGATTCTGAAAAAATAAATGACAGATCTGGAAAGAGCACAGAAACACCTTTCCAACGCCTATTCGTTTGTGAAAAACGGAGTCTGTATGCAAAAGATATGGCTCCAGGAGTGCAAAAAGTTTGTTCTGACTTTGACTGAGAAAAAATGCATCAAAGCAGAAAAACCAGGAAATCAGACCTGATCCATCAGAACGGCGCCGAAATTAGCTTTCCAATGGTATCTCGTTTGAAAAAAACAGAGATCATACGCCCATTTTATACCCGATTTACTGAAAGAGGTCAAAAAAGGCTTAAAAGGGAAGCCCTGGTGGCTCCCTGGTGGCTCCGCTCGGTCTGGTGGCGCTCCGGTGGCTCTACGGTGGCGCGGCGGTGTGCCGGTGGCTCTTTGGCGGCGCGCCGGCGGTGCGCCGGTGGCGGGTGGGTGGCCAGCCGATGGAGGTCGCCCGGCGGCTGGCGGGTGGCCGCCTGGTGGCCGCTTGGTGGCCGGCGGGCGGCGCCCAAAATAACATTGTAAGCGCATTTTTTAATGCGCTTTTTTGAATTTTTTAATATTTTGAATTTTTTTTTTTGCAATTTTTGACCTCGAAAATCGTGCCTGGAGGCCGTACGGCCCCTGAACAAAAAAATTTGCTTCCCAGATCAACTATGTCCAAATATGTCAAACCATATATGAAAATATGGGTTTTTGGCCGCTCTGAATCCAACCATGAGGTCCGTTTGGACCCAAAATGCACCCAAAAAATGGAGTAAGCTAGATCCACTAAAAATCAGCCAGAAAACTTCTGAAAGCCCTATCAAACCCTTGAAGCTCCAAATTATTCATAAATCGAACAGGAAGTAGCAGATCTGGAGCTCTGATACCATGTAGAAGTTGAGAAAGCCAACTTCACAGACCCCGAAGATCACCTGCATGCAAATAACCTGTCACAGAAAGAAGAGATGGAGACAAACAAGCAAGGGTGCTATGAAAGCTGAAAAATGTATTCATCTGAGAGAGATAAATTACAATGATGAATCCTTATAAAAGGATATTGTGCAGCCCTAAAAGAAGCC
>VDFB02379122.1:0-16263 GCA_007258455.2 Sequoia sempervirens | reverse complement strand
CCCTTGCCACCAAACTTCTCAAATTTAGGGATCTCCATTCCTTGAGGGAAAGGAGTGTTCAAGATGGAAACTGGAAATGGGATATGTCAAAAGAAAGGTTGGAAGATAGGTTGGACAGAGGCTCACTAATTGGCTCTACATCTTACCCATATTCTGAAGTAGAGTGTTTAGAATAGGATCATTAGAAGATAGAGAGCTAAGGAACCTCACCCAAAACCATTGCTGAGCCCACCTCCAGAACTGCCACCGATATGACTTCCACCAAAGCCACCACCAGTAGGGCCTCCACTAAAACCACCACCATGACCTCCACTAGAGCCTCCTCTTCCAACACCACCTCCACTGCCGAATCCACCGCCACTACCAAAGCCTCCACCACTCAATCTGCCAAAACCTCCACCACCAGAGGTGACAGAAGGGGTAAAAGCTAAAGCCCAAAGGGACCTTATTTATTTTTATAGTTTCAAGTTGCTCAAGGACATAAGGGATACTGATAGAAGGGACCATTTCATCCATATAAATGGAACTGGGAGGCATTGATACCCCTAACTATCCCTCACACCCTTCGAAGGTGACTCATTGTGTAAAGCTAGGGTTGCTCGAAGTAGCGCATGCTTTAGCAAGACCGAGGAGACTACTTAGAAGCTCTATGCCTATTCGATCCTTACCTATCATATGTCTTAATTCACTAACAACCTGAGTGTCTCTAGCCATCTTCAGATTTCTTTCCAAGTGGTTTTCTAGGTTTCCTAGTCCTCTAGCAAGGGTAGGCACATATTCTATGGGAATTTGAATAGCCTCATGCTCATCCATCAATGATGGCATAAGAGATGCAAGGGGAGTGGGGACGTGATTGGTTTCATCAACGAATCCCATCTCGTTCCCTGATAACCACTCATACACAGCTAAACTATGGTGGGACTAGAGAAAAGGCCTGAAGAGAGACCAATCGAGACCTTTTTCCTTTCCATCAGAAGGTTTCATACACTTCTCCTTACGATATACCCAAAAGTTGTGGATTGGGTTGTGATGCTCATAAACCTTCACAGCGCTCGAGATCACAACAATCATGAAGTACTCGAGGGAAGCTTCAACACAAATAGATGAATAGACATTGGTTCATGTCGGGTTTACCAAAAATGTAAGAGACACGGACCACTATGTGCAAGACCCCAGCTCATGGAGGGTCAAGATGCAAGAGGCTACCCTAACTTACCTCAGCTAAGTGTAATGTTTATGGTATGAGGATGAGAATGATGAGGACTATAAAGTCTTGCAACCACTCTACAATCCTGAGTTTCAAAGTGGGGCTAAGCGAGCTGGTTTTTAGGTTCAACACTACACCTCATGAAGCTCTTTGCTCGAGGACGTAAGCATGATCCTTGGATGACAGCGTGGTGCATTGGCGTCTCTATAGTGCATTGGTGTCCGTACGGCCAGAAAAAAATAGAGAGACAAGGTCAAACCTATAAAAACAAGCTAACAACCTAGCTAACTAACTAAAGGGCTAGAATAACACAAGCAAGTAAATAAAGTATTATCTAATATTATAAAGTAGAAATGCAAGATTGAAAAGGGAAATAATGATCTCACCAAGGAATTCATTCATCAACTGATATTTCGAGAAGCATGCACACCTACACACAAAAAGAGGGAAAATGTTGGGTGGTTGTATAGGGGCCTACCTCATTCAAACCCCTGTTTAGGTGTTTCCACCTCCATAGATAGCCAAGGAAATGAGATAAAGGAAATAATATAGTGAAAAGATTACAAACACTACAAAGTAGTATTATGCTACTCAACCAAGTGATAGAGGAGAGGAGAGGGAAGCTTACCACCTCCACCAAGAGCACTCAAGGTTGCTTAGGGGAGAAACGAGAGCACTCGAGCCTCTGTTGCAATGGCATGGTCACAAACATGCTCTACCAAAGTGATGGAATGAGGCTTTGCTATAATGAAATTCTTGGATGCTTGAAGTGAGTGAGAAAGTGAGCTTGTGGAGTGATAGAATGGAAGCTTGAAGTGGTGTAGAAGTTCAACTAAATTCTTAGAAGGTTGTGTAGAAGATCAAAAGTTTGTTTAAGAGATGAATTTGAAGAAGGAATGAAGAAAACAACCATATTCAGGTTGGTCAGCCAAAAGGGGCATTACAACTTCAATGCCAATGAGAAGAGTAACGCCTCTACAAGTTTAGCCACGACCACGAATGTAAGTGCACCACTTAGATGTCTACACACCACGCGGGCATCCCCAAAAGAAACACCTTCACCAATGCTCAAAATAGGTTTCAAGTGGGATGCACATAGTGGGCTTAGGTGGAATTAAGCCTCTGAACTTGGTTTTCTAAGGTGGATAAAGGAAAAAAAGGGGATTTTCATAGGAGATGGAAATTTTCTCTTATACAGAATGAATATGTACCAACCTCTGGTGTAGTTGTTTCCTCTGGAAACTAGATGAAGAGCTTTGTCTCAAGGGGAGTTTTAACAGATAATCATTAAGCCCCTACCAAATATATAGTGTTGATGGTTTCAACACATTGATACAAGGTGTAGGTTGACATGCCTAACCTATTAGTGAAAAAACTGATGGAAAATCTTTCATTATAAAAATTTGTAGATATTTTGAAGGTGATTGTGTCATTATAATTAAGGTTCATCAAATTTTGACCTAACTTCAAATAAATGCAATTAATGTAATTTACATCATTCAAAAAGGATTTATAAGTGATCTCACATATGTTTAAGTCATTTATAATTGTGAATTTGAGGAGAGAAGAGAAGAGAAGGAGAAAAGTGAAGTGATTCAAAGTTCATGCACAAAACCCTAATCGATAAAGATGCAAGAGGTATTTATAGATTTCTACTTTTCCCTAAGTTTAGGAAGTGTTTTAAGAGTATTGCAAGATGTATACTCCACAAGTTTTAAAGGTTTTAGATCTTCCTTGACCTAAATTTAAGAGGCGCCCTAATAATTCAATGATGATGGATTTAGATGGTGCATTTTCAAGTATTTTGCATGGTGTGTTGCATACAAAAGATGTAGGATATATATTCATGCAAAATTAGAAGAGTATAACCACTCTAAGTGATGCAAGAGCATCTAATGCTGTAGGGAAATCTTGCATCACCCAAAAAAATTGTATTCTTTATTTTCTTTAGTTATTTTGAGTCCCATTATGGCACTTAGGGGATATAAGACTATCAGGCATCAAAAATAGCAAAAAATGAGCACTTACTATTTTTAGTAAGTTAGCCAAAACAGGCTCGTATGGAAGTGAAAATTTACCCCAAGGAGTAGAGTAGAAAAAAAAAATTGGTCGCAAAAGAATCACCTCAATACCCTACATGGTTTCCATCCTGGGAAATTTCTCCAATGCAACTTCAAATTCAAATATAAAACTTTAGAGACCCCAAAATAGCTCAAAAAGTGGCCGAACTGACCTACAGTGGGCTTACACATTGTAGAGACGTTGAGAGCTTTCCAATGATATGCAATAATAGCGAATCAGACACCCGGATCAAAAGTTATGGCCCCACAAAGTTGGTCCTCTAAAAAGTGAATTTCATAAAAAAAATCTTCCTAGGCCAGAAATCGAACAACGAGACTTTTGGTGCCAAAAAAAAGGGGAAATTTGTACTTTCCAAAACATTCTAGGGTGATTATTGGGGAAAATAAAAAGGGCTAAGTGGGGGTTGTACAAGGTGGCCTTGATAGTTCAAATTGTGGCTTCGAATAGTAGATTTATTTTTCTAAGTTGATTTTGTTGTAATGAACCAAGCCCTGAGGCTGTAGCATGTGAGTTTTGAATCTATAATTTCATTATCTAAAAATAATAGAAAGTGGGTTGTTTTTCTATCTCGCATTTTCTGTGTTGGTATCTATTGTTGTGATTTATGTGGGTTTTGTGCGGTGTGGCCCTCATCAAGTGGTATCAGAGCAAGAGATTCATAAGCCTGTAATAGAGTGTCAAACATGAGGCAATTGTAACAAGACCTATGAGTGTGGGTTGAATTCAAGATGCCTCCAAGGCATACCCAGTATGGCAAAGGTGGAGGCCGAGGTGGATGAGCTCCACCTAGAGATGAAATCAAAGCCCTTAGAAGGAAATCAAAAACCTTACAACAAGACAAAGATGAAGGTGAAGATGAAATGGAAGAGGAGGAGTTGGTTCCAATGGATCCTAGAGAAACAAGATTTCTACAAGCGAACTCAAGCATTAGGAAGAGACCTAAAATGGAGGTTTCAACTTTTAGTGGAAATTTGAATCTTGAGGAATTGATTGATTGGATCAATGACATGGAGAAATTTATCAAGTTTGAGGAGATTGAAGATCCTCCCGAAGTGAGGTTTGCAAAGACAAAATTGAAAGATCACGCTAGTATATGGTCGAAAGAGGTCCAGTTAGAAAGAGGAAGACAAGGGAAAGATAAATTTCTAGATGGAACAAAATGGTGTCAAAATTGAAGAAACAATTTATTCCAGTTGATTACGAATTGCAGCTGCTCAAGAAGATGCAAAGATTGAGGCAAGGAACAAGGACAGTGAAAGAATATACAGAGGAATTTCACAAGGTCTTGAATCAAATAGGACATTTTGAGGTGAATAAGGAGAAATTTGCTAGCTATATTAACAAGTTGAAGCCAAGCATACAGGAAGAATTGGCACTAGTAAGAATGACGACCATTGAAGATGCTTATCAGTTTTCTCTGAAGGTTGAAGAACAGTTGAACAAGAGGTTTGAGAACAAACAACGAGGTGGAGGATGTGGAGGAAAGACTGGTGGATGATCATATGGAGGTCAAAATGAAGATCAAAAGAAGGGTGAAGGCTCCAGTAGCAGCCAAAATCAAAAAGGAGATAACACCTACCATCCTCGTAATTAGAATAATGGAGACCAAAGAGGAAGGGGAAGATCTAGACAAGGACCAGGAAGAGGAGGCTTTCATGGAACCTATTTCCAGTGTGGAGAAGAAGGACATAGATCCTATGAGTGTCCTCAACAACAAGTAAAAATAGAAGACCTAAGGTTAATGCACGAGTTGCACATGTAGATGAAGATGTTGAGTCTTCACATTCTAAGGATGCAGAAAGAGGAGAGGTTCTTGTTACTAGAAGAGCCTTGCTAAATGAGGAGAATGAGCCAACTCAAAGGAAGAATTTGTTTCACACCAGATGTAAGTGTGAAGGTAAAGTTTGCAATGTTATTATTGATGGAGGTAGTATTGATAACCTTGTTTCAGAAGAAATGGTTAGTAAGTTGTGGTTGGAGAGAAGAAGGCATCTGAACCCATACCGGACTACTTGGTTGTAGAAGGACCATAAAGCCTTGGTAAATGAACAATATTTGGTAAAGTTCAGGATTGGAAATTACCATGATGAGGTATTGTGTGATATTATGCCTATGGATGTTTGTCATATGTTGTTAGGTAGATCCTGGAAATTTGATCGATGAGAAATACATGATGGACATGCCAACACCTATTCTTTGACAAAGGATGGAGTTCATCATAAATTGAAGCCCTTGAAGGAGGTAGAGGAAAAGGTATGCAGTAATGCAATAATTTGTTTGGTTGATAGAAGAAAGTTTCTAGAAGGTATGAAGCATGAGCATATGTGTTTTGCATTGATCCCTAGAGTTGATAAAGAAGATACTACTGAGGTACCTCTAGAGGTTTTAGATTTGTTGAATGAGTTTCAAGCTATTATTTCTGATAATGTACTTGAGGGTTTTCCTCCTATAAGAAAGATAGTCATTAGATGGATCTGATTCTTGGAGCTAGTTTTTTTAATAAGGCAGCTCATCATATGACTCCAACAGAGAGTGAAGAGTTGAATAGACAAGTGCAAGAGTTGTTGCGGAAGGGATTGATCAGAGAGAGTTTGAGTCCATGTGTACTACCTATAGTACTAGCACCAAAGAAGGATGGGGAATGGTGGATGTGTAAATATTCTAGAAGCATCAGCAAGATCCCCATCAAGTATAGATTTCCCTTGCCAAGAATGGATGACATTATGGATTGTTTGAGTGGAGCTAAGTACTTCACAAAGATAGATTTGAAGAGTGGATATCACCATATCCATATTAGAGAAGGAGATGAATAGAAGACAACCTTCAAAACCAAGGAGGGCTTGTACGAGTGGTTAGTCATGCATTTTTGGATAAACAATGCACCAAGCACATTTATGTGGCTTATGAATGAGGTATTGAAAGATTTTTTAGGAAATTTTTTTATTGTTTATTTGGATGATATTTTTATTTTTAGTAAGACATTGGAGGAGTACTTGATGCATATCCAAAGAGTTCTTGAGAAGTTGAGGGAGGAGAAGTTGTTGATTAATTTGAAGAAATGTAGTTTTGTGGAGAGAGAGTTGGTGTATTTGGGATTTGTTGTCTCAGCAGATGGTCTCAAAATGGATCAAGAGAAGGTGAGAGCTATCATTGAATGGCCTACTCCAAGGATTGTTACAAAGGCAAGATCATTTCATGGTCTAGCAAGTTTTTACATAAATTTTATTAAGAATTTCAGTAGTATTTGTGCACCTCTAACTGAAGTGATGAGAGGGGATAGCAAAGAGTTTTAGTGGACTATAGGAGCAGCCAAAATTTTTGATATGTTGAAGAAGAAAGTTACAGAGCAACCTATTTTGGCACTTCCAGATTCAATAAGGTCTTTAGGTAGATTGTGATGCTAGTGGTGCTACCATAGGAGCTATTTTGAGTCAACAAGGTAAGCTTGTTGCCTATTTAAGTGAGAAGTTAAATGATGCTAAGAAGAAATATTTTTTCTATGATCAAGAGTTTTATGCTATAGTTCAAGCTTTGAAGAAATGGAGACACTATTTGTTGCAAAAAGAATTTGTTTTATATACTGATCACCGGGATTTGTAGTATCTCAATAGTCAAGGAAAGTTGAATCAAAGGCACTTAAAATGGATTGAGTTTTTGCAGATTTATACTTTTTTTTTGAAGCATAGGAGTGGAAGGTCAAACAAAGTTGCAGATGCCTTAAGTAGAAGGAAAAATTTGTTGATAGAGATGAATATAGAGGTTGTTGGGTTCAATGAACTCAAGAGTTTGTATTCAGAAGATCATGACTTTGCAGAAGCTTAGAAGGCTTGTTTGGAACTTGTTACATTGGATAGGACCAGATGGTTGGATTTCTTAATCCAAGATGAGATGTTGTTTAGAGGAAGCCAATTGTGCATTCCAAGGAGTTCTATGAGAGAGAATCTAATCAAGGAGAAGCATAGTGGAGGATTAGCTAGACATTTTGGTCAAGATAAGACCATTTCTCTTGTCAGTGAGATTTATTATTGGCCATAGTTACAATAAGATGTGAAGAAGTTTGAACAAAGTTGTAGAGTATGTCAGATGGTGAAAGGTACAAGTCAGAATATTGGATTGTATCAGCCATACATGTACCTAAGAGGCCATGGGAGGATATTATCATGGATTTTTTTTCTTGGCTTGCAAAGGACACAGAGAGGGAATGATTCAATATTTGTGGTGGTGGAAAGATTTTCAAAGATGGCACATTTCATTCCATGTCATAAGACTAGTGATGTTGTTCATATTGCAGAGTTATTTTTCAAAGAGGTGGTGAGACTACATGGTCTACCAAAGAGTATAGTTTCAGACAGAGATACCAAATTTGTTGGTTATTTATGGAGGACATTATGGAAGAAGTTGAAGAAAAATTTGAAGTTCAGTTTTGCACACCATCCACAGACTAATGGACAAATAGAGGTGGTGAATAGGAGTTTGGGAAACCTGCTAAGATGCTTAGTAGAAGATAAACTAAAGGGATGTTATTTGATTTTACCACAGGCATAATTTTCTTACAACAATTTTGTCAATAGGAGCACTGGTAAATAACCATTCTAGATTGTATATGGGAGTATTCCAAGAACTACTTATAAACTAAGAAAGATGGATAAGGGGGAGAAGGGTAGTGCTGAGGCTGAAGATTTTACTAAGAACCTAAAGAATTTGCATGAAGAAATGAAGAAACACATCAACAAGATGAACTCACAATATAAGGCTTAGGCAAATCAGAAAAGGAGGTATAAGGAGTTCCAGGTAGGAGATGAAGTCATGGTTCATTTTTAAAAGGAAAGGTTTCCAATTGGTACATACAACAAGTTAAAGATGAAGAAGTTTGGACCATGCAAGATCCTGAAGAAGCATGATTCAATAAATGCTTATGAGGTAGAGCTACCTAGTGGAATAAACATTTCTCTTGTGTTCAACATTGCTGATTTGATAGAGTATCATGAAGGTGATATAGAGGAGGGTCTGATAAATGAACAGTTGAAAATTCTATCACCTACTTCAGAGAAGGAAGAGATAGAAGAAATCTTGGATAACCATGTGGGTAGAAACACAAGAAACAAGCAATATGTAGAGTATGTGGTGAAATGGAGAGGAAGGTGTGTTAAAGATTCATCATGGTTATTTGGGGATGAGGTTAACTATTTGGGTTTCCCTCTAACTCCTAAGAAGTGATAGGGTCACTTTTCAAATTACCCTAGGTGTCCGATGTAGGAGCATCCAACGATGTAGGGAAATCTTGCATCACCCAAAAAAAATGTTTTATTTATTTTCTTTAGTTTTTTTTAGTCCCATGATGGAACTTAGGGGATATAAGACTATCAGGCATCAAAAATAGTGAAAAATGAGCACTTACTATTTTTAGTAAGTTGTCCAAAATGGGCTCATATGGATGTGAAAATTTACCCCAAGGAGTAGAGTAGAAAAACATTTCCGGTCGCGAAAGAATCACCTCAATACCCTACATGGTTTGGAAGAAATTAAAGTTTCTATCCCGAGAAATTTCTCCAATGCAGCTTCAAACTCATATATAAAACTTTAGAGACCCCGAAATGACTCAAAAAGTGGCCAAACCAACCTACAATGGGTTCACATGTTGTAGAGACCATTGAGATATTTTCGATGGTATGCAATAATAGTGAATCGGACATCCAAATCAAAATTTATGGCTCCATGAAGTTGGTTCTCTAAAAAGTGAATTTCATAAAAAAAAAAATTCCTAGGCTAGAAATCGAATGGTGGGACTTTTGGTGCCAAAACAAAAGGGGAAATTTGTACTATCTAGAGCATTATAGGGTGGTTATTGGGGAAAATAAAAAGGGATAAGTGGGAGTGGTAGAAGGTGGCTCTGATAGTGTAGATTGTGGCTCCAAATAGTAGATTTTATTTTTTGAGTTGATTTTTTTGTAATGAATCAAGCCCATGAGGTTGTAGCATGTGAGTTTTGAATTTGCAATTTCATTATTTGAAAATAATCGAAAGTGGGTTGTTTTTCTGTCTCACATTTTTTTGTGTTGGTATCTGTTGTGATTTTTGTGGGTTTTGGGCAGTGTGTCCCTCATCACTAAGCTAGGAGATGTATGGTTTAATGAGCTTACAGAAGATAAGTTTGAATTGAAACCCAAGTTCAAGAGCTTGATAGAGGAGGAGCTTGATGTCTAGAATAATTTCCCCATCTTTTACTACATTGATGAATGGATCAAATATACATTGAGCAAGAATCATGACAAGTTTATGTGGTTGGATAAATTGCATATGATTAATGAGGAGGTGATTAGGGGTGTCATAGGATTGAAAAAAATATAACACTCAAATCGGTGAATAGTGAAGTGGTGATGAATTCACTAGTACAAAAATAGCAATATATGATTAAAAAATATATTAAAAACTACATATAAATGATCAAGGGTTCAAAGTCAAAGTTTAGGGTTCAAGGTCCAGGGTCCAGGGTTCACGGTCGAGGGTCAAGGGTTTAGTGTTTGTGGTTAGGGTTTAGGGTTCAAGGTCGAGGGTCAAGGGTTTGGGGTCCATGGTTCAGGGTCCATATTTAGGGTTTAGGGTCTAGGGCGAAGGGGTCATGGTTCAGGTTTCAAGGTTCAAGGTTCAGGGTTTGGGTTTAGGGTCTAAGGTCTAAGGTTTAGGGTTCACGGTTCAGGGTGGTGGGTTCCATGTTCAGGGTTTCAGATCACGCTTTAGACTCCAGAGTTTAGGGTTCAGGGTTCACTGTTCAAGGTCCAAGTTCAGGATTCATGGTCTAAGCTCAAGATCCGGGGTCTAGGGTCGAGGGTGCGGGTTCTAGGGTTCGTGGCTAGGTTTCCATGTTCAGGGTTCGAGGTCCAAGGTTCAGGGTTCAGGGTTCAGGGTTTAGGTTTAGGGTTCAGGGATCGGGGTTCAGGGTTCAAGGTTCAAGGTCAAAGCTCAAGGTTCGGGGTCAAGGGTTCAAAGTCCAAAAGTGGGTTCCAAAACAAAGTCCAAGAATTTGGCTCCAAAAATTGGACTCCAAAAGTGGGCTCCGAGAATCGGGTCCCAAAATCGGGCTCAAAAAATGGGTCCCAAAATTGGGACTCAAAAATCGGGTTCAAAAATGGGCCCCAAAATCGGGCTCAAAAATGGGACCCAAAATGGCCTAAAACGTCCCAAAATGGGTCCCAAAATTGGGCTCAAAAAATGGGTCCTAATTGGGCCTTGAAAAATTGGGTCCCAAAATGGGTCCCAAAAATCGGCTCAAAACGGTCCTAGAATTGGGCCTTAAAAATCGGGTCCCAAAATCGGCTCAAAAAATGGGTCCTGCAGTGGGCCCCCAAAATAGGTCCCAAAATCGGCTCAAAAGTGGGACCCAAAATTGGGACTTAAAAATTGGGTCCCAAAATCGGGCTCAAAAACGTCCCAAAATTGGGCCTTAAAAATCGGTCCGAAAATAGGGCTCAAAAAATGGGTCCCAAAATTGGGCCTTAAAAATCTGGTCCAAAATGGGTCCCAAAAATCGGCTCAAAAAATGGGTCCCAAAATTGGCCTTACAAATCGGGTCCTAAACGGATCCCAAAATCAAGCTCAAAATGGGTCCCAAAATTGGGCCTTAAAATCGTCCCAAAATCGGGTTTAAAAATGGGTCCCAAATTGGGCCTGTAAAATCGGGTCCAAATGGATCCTGCTGGCTCAAAAATGGGTCCTTACCGGGTTTTAAAAAATCGGGTCCGAAAATGGATCCCAAAATCAGGCTCAAAAAATGGGTCCCAAAATTGGGCCTTAAAAATCGGGCTCAAAAAATGGGTCCCAAAATTGGGCCTTAAAAGTCGGGGCTTCTGACCATTTTAAGCGACGTCCTACCGATGCCTGGGAATTAGAGAAATAGCTTATGTAAGGGAGTGCAGTGCGCTAAGGGGCTAGGGCAGTGCTCCAAAGGGTCTACGGTCAAGGTTTCATGGTTCAGGGTTCAAGGACTCTGAGGTTAAGGTCAAGGGTTCAAGGTCAAGGGTCCAGGGTTTTCAAGGTTTAGGGCTTTAGGTCGAGGATCAAGGGTTCAGGGTTCAGGGTCCATGTTCGCGATTCAAGATCAAGGGTTCAAAGTCAAAGTTTAGGGTTCAAAGTCCAGGGTCCAGGGTTCACGATCGAGGGTCAAGGGTTTAGTGTTTGTGGTTAGGGTTTAGGGTTCAAGGTCGAGGGTCAAGGGTTTGGGGTCCATGGTTCAGGGTCCATATTTAGGGTTTAGGGTCTAGGGTGAAGGGGTCATGGTTCAGGTTTCAAGGTTCAAGGTTCAGGGTTTGGGTTTAGGGTCTAAGGTCTAAGGTTTAGGGTTCACGGTTCAGGGTGGTGGGTTCCATGTTCAGGGTTTCGGATCACGCTTTAGACTCCAGAGTTCGGGCTTGCCAGTCATTTATAGTGTAGTCAAATTGATGAGTAAACCATTTTTAGTCATTTATTGGATGTTTTGATTGATCAATTTGGTAGTATATTTAGTTGTTAATTTAGTCATTGATTGTTGTAAACTGGTCACTTATTTAGTCATTTTTTATTCACTAATATATTTAGTCGTTAATTTATTCATTGATTGTTGTCAATTGGTCACTTATTTAGTCATTTTTATTCCATTGGTAGTGTATTTAGTCATTAATTTTAATCATCATTTTGATCAATTTGGTAGTTTATTTAATTTTTTTTGTTCACTGATTTTTTTCAACTGTTAGTATATTGATACATTGTTTATTAATTGCATAATCATTATATTTAGTCATATTTATTCACTGCTTTATCAATTGGTAGTATACTTAGTCAATTGGTAGTTTATTTAATTGGTTTTGCTCACTGATTTCTACCTAAAAGTGTTGGAAATGAGATAACGCTTTTGAGGTTTAAACATAAAACACAGGAAAAATATAATCATTCATTTGCACATAATGAAACAACTATTAAGAAGGAAAAATACTAAAATTTTATTGAGAAAAGGTGTTCTTACAGTAGATACAAGACTTAAATATGTTTCTTTGCTTTGAAAAATGTATTACAAAGTGTGTTTCTTAGTGTTTTGTCTGAGAAAACTAACTTACAAATATAAACTGATCACAAACATTTATCAATGGATGGGCATCTAGAAGCCTTGCTTCCATAATAAATTTCTTTGTCTTTTCAACATCATAAAAGTTTGACTCTTTGGTTACACACTAAAAGCATCAAATATAACCTTCGCAAGATCCCCCAATTCCTCTCTACACTCCAAATTGTCCTCGGCAAGCCAATTCTCCAAAAGGTTTTTTTATTCTAATTTACAACTAATCGTGAAAGTTCAAGAGACTCAAATGCATTCAACATTCCTTTTGTCAATAAAGTACCAAAATATTGGAGAAGAGGTTGTGTTTTCCTTTGTTGTACTAGAACACTATAATAATATTGGAAACTTCTTTAATAATAATTCTAAGGAGTATGACATTTTTCTTTCTTTTTCAAACTTAAAAATATTTGCAAAGTGTGATTTACTAGACCTACTACTAGCAGATATAACTTTGATGAAATCCAAAACTACTTGGAACTTTGCTACAGTTTCTGGCATATGAAGAATTTCTTAAGGAGATTCAGTAGCAAGTTTTTTTGCTTCGTTATACTTCATCTAAGAAAATAACTCTTGGAATCACTCGACAACCTACATAGAAAACACTAATATTCAATTGCAACATCTATTTCTTCAAGTTGCAAGAACATAAAAATACCAATTTATATTGCTAGTTGCAATCATAAAAATATAATTCTTTCTACCCAATACTAACAAAAAGATTATAAACTCAATTTTTCAAAAATACACTCTTTTTATTTCCAATTGAATGTATGCTTGAGGAGTCCATTAGGTTCAATTATGCATTAATTCCATTTAGTTAATCAAAAAAATGCAAAAAAATGACCCAAAACACTAAAAATAAAAGTGCCAAAAAACTGTTCATTGAAAATTTCCCCTTAATTTCCTATTTGAGGTTTCGGTCTAAGTACTCAAGTTCAAACATATGTCAAGTATTACTAGAACAAGTTCCAAGTATATGATTATACTAGATTTCTCAAGAATATTTATAATTTGATATTATGAAGTTGTTTAAACTGCAATAGTACACAAATATTTTGGGACTTGATCCTTATGTATGCCAAAGAATACATTTTAAGCAGTGACTAAAATATGCAAAATCATAGTTGCTGACACTTACCATATTTTTTTCCCTAGGAAGTTTTCCTCTTTTAGCAAGATTCATAGCAAGCTCAAGGTTGTTGAGTTGGAGAAATGCAACAAGCACATTTGTTAATACATGGAAAGATTTAAATTGAAAGCACAAAAGCTTCAATCAAATACATATATAAGGATATAAAAAACCACCTGTCCACTAACAAAAGGAACAATTTCAACTTCATTGATAGTTGCAAGCAACACTTTCCTCCTTTGATTGACAACAAAGAAACCACCAACTGTAGTTGCTTCAGATGTTAAAAACATTGGATCGGGACTGATTTGATTCATGTAAACTGTTGTTGTCGTTTCTAAATCATAAACAAACAAAAGTACCAACTTGTAATGACATATATCAGACTATACTAGTGTGATATCTATTCAAACCATAGAATCGTGTTAGGAGACCAATATCTCAATTTGTCCCTACAACATAGTCATTATAAAATCGTTTTCATGTACAAAATTCTATCAATAAAAATTTTACCTACATGGATACTAGAAAAACATCTGTAAAATCTAGTGGGAAAAAAAGATCTTCCTATTTCTTCGTGAACCCTCACTTACCTGATTAGATTCAAAAAATCCAAAATTACAACTCAAATATTCACTTTCCACTCTCTTTACCAGTGCCATACAAAACAACAAAATTCCTAGTATAGCTAAAATATAAGCACTTTCCTTCACTCTCTTTGAATATCCACACTTAAAATAATAAAAAGCATCAAAAATAAGTATAATAGAGAAGGAAAACAATAAATAATAAACTAAAATGTTGCCATATAAAGGTATCCTAAATTTTTTCCCTTTTTATGCTGCTCACTTCCCATTAAAGGTACCTTGTAACTTCCACTGACAATTTAATTAATCTCAAATTCACTAGTGGGAATTTTTTTTTAGATGTACCTAGGGCTTGCAACTAACCTTTTCTTAATGATAAATTCTATGACTATGAGCATCAAGGTGAATGGGACTTGCACCTTTTCTTGGTTACAAACTCAATTAAGTACATACTTTATGCTCAAGAGTAATTAAATCTCTGGGTGTTTTTGTTGTAGCACTTCAACATATGTCTAGATCACAAAATGATGAGCAGTATGAGAATGCCTCATTGTATTTTGTTTCATGTAGCTATTTTTTCACACTTAGAAATAAACATAATGCAATTTCAAGTAGTGTGTAAGAACTTGAACATTACTAACATTTCTTTCCATTCAAGGTTTTCAAAGCTAGGAATAGACATACAAGTTGAGAAATTAAGAACTGGTGCAGGGGCACCTACACCTTGGAATGAAAGTGAAAAGAGTCCTTGAAGTTTCAAAAAAATTCATGATGAAAATGAAGTTTAGGATGGAATAAGAATGTTTTGTGCTTATTTAGGCTTAATAAGGTCTAAAAAAGACCAATCACAATGTAATTGGGAGCACCTTGGGGTCTCCATGCCTCTTGGAGGTATTTTTTTTTTTTTGTTTGTTGTCAAGAAGTTTGGGATGTAATAAGGTTCCAAGAACCATCTTTCATGTTTTGTAACAAGTTTTGGGTTTGGAGTCAAGTCTGGTTGTAAGAACAAGGTCTCCTTCCTCACTATGTGAACTTGGTGCATCTAGGCAAGTTAAGGAATTAAGATGCCTTGGTGCTACCAGGTATTTAAGGGGAGTATCCTTGATGTTTTTGATGTGTTTTTTGGTGTTTTAACACCTTTTAAAAGTTCATTGTAATTGGGCTTCTTGAGAGTAGTAAAAATTGCCTTAACCAGGCAATTAGGAGTCTAGTTTGGAATATTTTAAAAATTAGTTGTTTCCAACATCCAAATAATTCAAAAATCAGTTGGAGAGAATTGGAAAGAGGTTTCAAAGGTTTAAATAGGCCTCTTTTGTTCGAGGCATGTTGATGGTGAAGTTTGGAGAAAGTTTGAATAAAAAGAAACTATGTTTTCCTTCATTTTCTGTGTGTAAAGTTGCTGCTAAAACGTGTGGTACAGCCTTATTATGTACTGTACAAGAAGAATACCATAATGGATCGATATAGGATTGAAATACTTTTCTTTTGGAATTGGTTTGATCCTTTTTCATTAATAATTGAAAGAGATATCTGCATTTTACTTAAAGTGGTCTGGAAAACCCTCAACATTCGGGTTTGGTCTAAAAAGCTTTCTAACTCACCTTCTCCACTTTCTCATGGCCTGATTTTTGGTGGGAAGGAAAGGAAGATCATGTACTTTATGTTCATGAAGTTCTTGGAGGATGGAAGGGGTTCTGGTGCAACTTTTGAGCAACCCTAGGCTTGGCATCTCTATGTGACAAGCCAAAATTTGTTGCAAAAATTTGATTTGAGGCAAGATTTGTGAGTTTTCTGTTTTGTGTCACTTGGGATCAATTGGAATGAGTTTTTTGAAGGTATAGGAAGTTATTCATTGTCTTAGGGGTATTCGGGTGTGCCAAGGTAACCATACTTGCATTGAAAAGTGTCTTTTAGGCCTCCTTGTAGCGTTAGAAAATAGGTCATTTGTTGCCTTTTGTGTTGGAGTCAAAACTTGTGGTTTTGAGGGTTTGTGGAGGATAGTATCAAGTGTCAAAAACCAGTGAGTTTGGTCTGGTTTCAGTCATTAGAAGGATTTTATGTTGATTGTCCCATTAGATAGGGCTACAAGGGCTACAAGGCCTAATATGGCAACGATAGATGAAAGAGTGTTCCCAAGTGAGAAGTCTTATGTGTTGGCTTAGTTTAGACA
>VDFB02379121.1:0-43836 GCA_007258455.2 Sequoia sempervirens | reverse complement strand
CTCCAATTTTCTAGAGAGGTCACCCTCTTCTTAGGGCCGTACCATTCTCATTAAGTGATTATTGACATATGTGCCTTCATTCTTTATGAGTTTGGCTTTGTTTAACACTTGCTGGTTCGACGCCTTACTTTAGAGTTCATTGCTTTCAATCTTGGGCATTTTGGAACAAGTTTGAAGAAGTTATAATTCATTTGGTTATTGTGAAGTTGTTGGTCTGCATTCTAAATTGTTGGCATTTACAAATCAGACTTAATTCTTTCCAAGTTATGCATTTTTTCTTGGAAATCTTTGCTGCTAGTTCGTGAGCAGTCCTTTTGAAGAAGACAGGAGCTTTGGAGATGAAGTTAAGAACAAATTATTGAAGGCTAATTGCTGGTAAGAAATCTCAGTTTGCTGGTTTTATATCAGATTCATCATTAGTTCAGATTTTGGCTTAGTTTTCAGTGATTGAAAAGTTTGGAAGTGTGAGAGATCTTCTTTCTTCAATGTACATTGATTATACAGCAATTAACACTTATAATTTGTAGTAGTTCTCTTCATTGTAAGGCTGATAACAATAGTACTGTTTCAGTCTGTTTAATTACTGCTTTATTTGTGTTTTATTATCTCATTGTAACCCATGGATGGTTTACCGCCAGTGTGGAAAAAAGAACTTGCTAATTCTCTCATTGTACCCACTGAAAAAGTGGTGAATTCCCACTCACGAGTGGATGCCCGCCACAGCGGAAGAATTAGTTGAATTGTTTGTAGTTTTTCCCCCACAATTTAAGTGGTTGAGCGGAAATCTTTCATGGCTGGTTCACCCCCAAAGTTTATTTCAGTTTTGTAATAATTACTCCACCATATGTTAGCACCTCGCCTTCAAAGGGATCTTGTGTGCACATCCTTGGCTTTGAGTTTATTTTACACTTCCAATTGAAAGCAATTTCAGTTGTTGAGTTATTTGATTCTAAGGATCCTCTGACCATATGCCCACCCCTCTTCCTTCAGTGGTTTTAGGGCGCATTCCTAGTTAGAGTTACTTTTACGCATCGTTTTGGTTTTGGAGCTAACCTTAACGGGTGCATGTTGCATTGTAATTGATATTGAAAAATCAAGAAAAAATTAAGGGGCATATTTCATAAAATGTCCTTGCATCTTAATCCTCAACTCTTCCCTCGGCTTCAGCCCTCCACGTACTTGTTTCGCCTTCATATTTTCTTTTATACACCTGTCGCTAAGCTTCTTCTCCTTCGATTGACAAACTTTCAATGCCCCAAAGGCCACTCTCATACAATTTTGTGAAGGACTATGACTTCATCTTCCAACTTCCCTAGACTAGAGAAGGTTGTCTTGACTACGTTCTCAACTCTGACTTGGGAATCATATAATTGTACTTTTCTAAAATGTTTCTCGTAATCTTCTCCTACATTCCCTTTGCTCGATGATTCTTAAAGATCGCCTGATTTCTTGAGCTTGACCACGTTGTGTTCTCTTCTCGCCTTCATTGGGGTCTAAGGGCATGAATCTCTCAAAACTAACCCGATTTCTTTAAGGCAACTGTGGCAAATGTTCACTGCTTTATCCGATAAAATAAATACATGAATTAATAATAGAGATAACAATGCATACTAGATACATGAGTAAAATATATCTATATTCGCACATGAAATTATTACAGAAGAAGACTAGAGATGGTCAGCCAAGGATCAAAGTCTATCTGACTAGATCATACTCCCCTTTCCTTGACGATACACAATCTATTTAAAGGGCCTGATGGTTGCCAAGAAGAACACAACCGTCAAGCAACCAACACTTATAACTATCCGAATCTGGCAACAAATAATACATATTTGGATAACCAATATTATCGAAACATAATAATGGACATTGTACAGTAACTACAATCCATATTTTCCATTAGAATTTTCTTAACTAAATAGTCAACCTAGAAAAAGGAACATCCAAAGACAAGGAAGAAGTTTGGCTATTTAGTGCTATCTAGTGGCTGGTTTGTGCACAAATTTTCTCAGGTTTGGTCTAGAATAGCATCACAATGAGATCTACAATAATATCATCAAATCAAAATGCAAACATGATCAAGAAAGAAATTTTCTTATATTGAAATGTAGAGACTACAGTTTTAGAGGTTAAAGTCATAAAAGTTATGTCATTAGATGCTAGGGCAAACAAAGGTTATAGAGTAATAAGAAGCTATGATGGCAACAAAGTGTTAAAGCTAATAATCAATTAGGACATAAATAAAATGACACAATATTAGATTGTTTCACATGGGAAGAACAGATGGCTTCTTTCCCATGCATTTGTGGTAAGACATGGCTAGCATAACTGAAATAAATTCATAATAAAGCTTAATTAATCAATCTCTTTTGCCCATATATCATAACTAATAACAATCATATCAAAGTAATAGCTATCTGAAAAATTAATGATAAAGTGAAGAATCATAATACATCAAAATATTTTTTTTGCATTCATTTAGTGGAGGACATATAGAAAATCTTTGAATCGCTACATAGACAAAGGCAACAACTAGATGACAGACATGGGTAGAGACAAAGGGCCTGAAATGGCCAAGGAGAAAAATTGCAGAACCAAAGACAAGACAAGTTTGAATCAAAGCATGCGAAATTTAATTATTAAAAGCAGCACGTTTATTTTTGAGTCCCATTGACTGATTTTGGTCACTCGTGGAATTATAGTTTCTTTCTTCCTATATGGAGAATGATTAACCTGAAAATATATGCATTCTCTTTTATGTAAAAATAATTTGTTGCCTCCTGGTAAACATCATTCCTAATTTGCATATAAGTTTTCGGTTACCATCACCCTCAGAACACAAGCTCCATACTGCACACTAGAATACAATCAACCATATCAAGATCAAAGACTCCTAAACTTCTGCAATCCATAACGTTTAAGAAAAAAATCTCCAGATAAATTGCAAATATCAAGATTAAAAAACAATCAATGTTTCCAACCACAGAATGTGGCTCATAAATCATAATCAGGATGAAACAATAGCTAAGCACAAACATATCAAACAGACTAGACCCCATAATCTCAGGAATCATTTATCTATGACAACACCATACTTTCAATTCTAACAATAGATAAGCCAGCATTTCAAAAGAGAGAAAAAATAAAAAATCCACCTGCTGCACTGATACTGCCTTTGCTCTCAAAGATGCCTCAAGAAACTCTGCCTCTTTCTTCAATTTCCGAATGCTTTCTAGATCTGTGCAAGCAGCTTCTAAGTGTTCCTTATCAGAATTGGAGCTACATAGATGGATTTCTTTAAGTAATCCTTCTAATTTGTTCAGAGCCTCATCAACATTCTGCAACTCCTGCAATTAGGAAAAAGAAAATCAGAAGACATTTTGAGGTATAGCAAAAGAGAATAACTATCAATGCCAAGCAGCTGAGATTCTCGATGATCTGAAAAAAACTGGAGATAGTCTCCTAGTGATCACCACTTACAGATTATCTTGATGTCAACTCTACTAAATCCTTCAAAAGCATTGTCTAACACCTCCAATGGAAGCCCAACACAGAATTGTATGTTCATACATGAAGTAAACAGAATGGAAAAATGAAAAAAGTGGTAAAACTAGCAAAGAACACACACATCTTCGTTGACATTTTCATGACTCCACAAGACCTATAAGGCATTGTAGCATTTACTTATGACTGAGAGGGTAGAATTTGCTCACTCTTGCTCGAGTTTTACTTTTCACCCTTTAAGTGTCTAGCAAGGAAATGCACTGTGAAAATGGAATGGAAAAATATATTGAAGCAAACCCAAGATTATATTCATTTAAGTGAGATGCAAAGTACATATTCATCAACAATGTATAACCATTCAGTTCATCTCCGGGATGACTCTTCAAATTATACAAGAAAACAAATATTTGTACTAATAATATATTTTTATATTTATTGACTCTAACCTAGGATAATATACATAATATTATATCCCCCCTTAATCTGCAGGGGTTATAGCGAGACCAAGCATGTCTCTGAATTTTCAAATTTATCTCTTCCAAGCACTTTTGTCAAGATATCAGCTGATTGCACTACAACTGAACATTTTTTCAATTTGAAGATTTATGCTTCAGTGTGATTCTAATTGTAGATTGCGGAGCTTTATTGGTATTGCTTGAGGACAAGCAATCTTTGGGATGGGCAAACTATAATGTCCCCATTTACGACGTCTTCTTTCAGTTTGGGTTAATTCTGATACACTTACTATTTTTAGTAAGTGTTATTTTTAGCAGGGAGTCTGGTACTGTGCTTCAGTCCTCAGTGAGCCCTTTCGAGCTCCTCAGTTTTTCTCTAGCTCGAGTTTTAGGGCACAACTTACTATTTTTAGGACTTTCTAAAATTGTAAGTCATCCTGGGTAGGCGGGACCCGGTCAAGGTTATCTCTCAACAACATCTTTCAATGGAGGCATCAATTTCAATGGTTGAGACATTTTAATATTTAATCTCCCCTTCAAAATTGGATTTTAATAAAGTACCTTTATATTTTAAAGTTGAGGGGTCATAAGGGAACATTTTTGTACCGTAATGCCTAGTGCAATGACTTTAAGTCGTTTTAAAGAGAATTAAAAAGTATTTTATAATGATCTTTATTGGGGGACGCCTAAGGTGAGAATGGAGTTAATTTTTAATAAGCTAATGTTGAAAATAAGACTCTAAATTATATCATTTTAAAAGTTGATTTTATCTTTGGCGCCTAAGGGATGAAGGAGGAATTTAAATAAACTAATAAAATATTACCTCTCATGGGCATTGGAAATGTGAGGAGATATAAGGGAAATAATAAGCTTCATTTCATTATGCTTGGATATCTAACTTTGGCGTGCATTTCTCTTGGAGCTTAGCTTTGAGGAAATCAAGGGTTTGCGGGGACAGAAACCTCTGTAGATCACACTCTCTTTGTGTTTGAAAGACAACATCAGGAGGGTTTGCTGGGAGTCTCATTTCAGGGGCTTCACATTGAGATTAAAATGATGCATTTTGGATGAGCTTAGAGCAAATAATGAACATATTATATTGCAGCGATTTGGTGAAGTTTAGTTGCTTTTGGTGAGGATTTTTATGATATTTGGGCTTTGTCATTCTGGACCTAAACTCAAATGATTGCTCATAGCTGGGAAATGGTGTGAATTTCTAAATGGGTATTGCAGCCAAGAAAGACCCTTTCAATGGCGATTCAAATGAGTATTTGTTTGCTTTTTTTAAGTGAGATTTGAATTTATTACAGCAGGTCGACCTCTTACAGCCCAGGCGCCCGGTTTAGTGATAATTTCCAGACTTTTAAGGATTATTTGCAGTTAGCTTTCATTGTGGGTATTTGTTCATAAGGTGTCTCTCTCCAAGGCGTCTCTTTCGAGCCCAAGGTTGCTTTTTCTGGAGAAGTCTGGGATTTTTAGCAGGAGGTCGAGCTTTCTCCCAGGGACGGCTAGGTTGGTGAAAGATCCCAGTATATTACTTGCTGGTGAAGTCTGTCACTGCTCGCCATTGGGCCTGATTTCAAGGGTTTTATGACTTGTGTACACAAGATGAATTAGGGGCTAGTTTCTGGTTGCTGTGTGTTGCCTCTTGGAGCTTTATGTTGCTGTTTGCTTCTATATCCAGGTCTGATAATGAACTTACAATCTGTTATTTTAATTTGTTAAGCTGGGTCCAACTATCATTATATTTCTGAGAATTGAAAGCAGAATTTCTATGTTAGTTACCTGAGATTTAAGGCTGCAAATCATTGTTGAAAGAGATCATATTTCAAGCATGATTCATGTTATTTTCCATTCTATGTTATCCATCATTGCTTGATGAAACTTTGATAAATACATGAGAAAAAAACCAAGGCAAACATATTCAGAAAAATTAACAGCAAGGGTACAAACAGGAAAACAAAAATATAATATTTGGGGCTGGTCATTACATTATTATCTTCTCAAGATAATTGCAGGCTACCATTGACACAATTGGCATATTGCCAATCGAGAAATTTATAGACCAAAATTTGTATAAGATCCCTAAATGTGTGATTTTCTTCCAAACGGAACATTCAAACCGTGTATTACAAAATTAGAACAAGATACTGAACATGCTGCGCAGGTGGATGTAAGACAAAGTCTGTGCAAGGATGGAAAATAATATACAAAGCCTATGTCGAGATAAAGGGTATGCAGAGATAAAGGCTATGCAGCAGGAAATTATATGGATAATTTGCAAGGCTAAGCAAGCTACTCAAAGCCCAAAATGGAGGAAAATTATCAAAAGAAATTGTAGAATTATTGGTTAGAATGTCTGGTGTATGGGTTTTCAGCATAGAGCAGCCAAGTGGTGTCCAATCCAATGGCAGAACCCTTAGAGGATTGATGGAGATCACAAGATTGAAACACAAGGTCTTGTTCTACATGCCTACCAATGAGGTCATCAGTTCCTATTCTGCTTTTAATAGAAAATTGCTCCCTCTTGGCTCAGAATGCTATAATAAGGACTCTGACATGCTTCAGTATTACAAGAATTGGCAAAAATAAAAAGCTGTGCAGGGTATTTAAAAGGGAGAATTCGCAAACTACAGGCCATGACAAGAAGATACAAACGAAGCACATGAGTTGTTTGACATAGTTCCTCAAAGAAAAATGTGATCATATGGAACGCCATGAAAGGCTTGCAAAATATTCACAAAATAGATACATTAAAAGCCTTTAACAGCTTGCAAAAAAAATCAAGCGGTAGATGTAAAGCTGAATTCTGTAATTTTTTGCCATCTTTTTCCTGTGTTGAAATGGCACATTAAAATAGGTTTATCAAGCAGAAGTTGTGCTGAGATCGTGCACACTGGAACATAGGAGTCATCTAATGTCTAGATTTATGCTTCAAACAGGCATGTGTTATGAGACTTATAGAGAATTTTACAATGTATACGAGGGGTATCATTAAGGATATGTACTAGGGGCTTGAAGCTAGTTATGGCTGCTAAGAGACAATCATTATGCCCCTCAACCATGAAACCCTTGAAACGTTCAAAGAACATATTGTCGAAATTCGGTTGCATTAAGTTCAATTTCTGAGATTGAGAAAGGACCAATTCAAGAATGGCTTAGCAAACATTACCAACTGATAAAAAATGAAGTTTGTGAACTCTCTGCTCGGTTGAGTGTAGATGTTATTTATCCACACACTGGAGAAAGTTTCAGTCCATCAATAGAAATACTTGTTGCTTTGCAAGATTGACTTGGAATCACCAACCAAAGGCTACAGATATTAGAGAATGCACCGGAAACAGCATAAACAACGCAGCAACAGAGCTCACAAAATTATTAAGATGCAACAGCTATTCACATTGAGTTGTGTAGAAGCATCACTCAAGATTATTATTAAAAGCTTGATATCATTAAATTTAATTGTTAATTTTTATTTTAAGGAATTTGATGCTTCATTATCGTTGGTTGCAGGATATTGGTATAGTTGGCCTGGTCATGCTAAACAAAGAAATGTTGTTCACAGAAGATGAAGATTGTAAACAATGCATGCAAATTGCTAAGGCAATGAAAGATTACTTTGAAAAAGATGATTGTTTCAATTATACAAATGTAGAATCGTTTCGGAAAGGAGGGGCAATTCAAAAATACAATTTGTCTCAAATTTGCAAATGTGATATTGTTTTGAATGTATATTTTGTTTTCAAACAAGTTGGAGGGAAAAGAAATTGGAGAGAAAGTAAAGAATGCAAAGACCCAACTATGACTCTTCATTTTTGAAGACTCGTTTGTTCTCTTGAGGCAAATTGGAGGGGAGAGTTGTTTTCCTTCCATCCAAATTTCTTGTTTATACCTGTGAATTGCTCATGTGTGCTCATTGGAGACCTGTTGGGGTTTGGGAACACCTGATTTATGAATGAAATTGATCATTTTGCTCCAAATTTTCTGAGTGTTGTCCCAATCAATGGCGTTTTTCAACCCCTAAAACTGATTTCTTTCCGTTTTAACCTGCACATTTAATTCAATGAATGTTGATAAAGTTTCGATTGTGTGTTTATTCCACTAACTTTCAACTGACGGTCGAGTGTTTGTGTGGTCAACTGAACATGGATGTGCTACATTCACCATCATTAACACACACTTTCCTTTGAAGATTACATCATCTGGCATGGATCTGACAGAGATTAGTTTTCGTCAAGCTCGTCCATTCATCAAATGTTGCACAGACAGGAAAGAACTCAGGTTTGCATATATATTTGGCTTTTTCTTTTTCCCTTTCTCCCCCATTTTCTCTTTCGCATTTTTTTTCACAATGTTAGAATAACTTAATTTCACTTGTGGATGATAATTTTCAGTCATTTAGGGCAAGTATTCAAGTTGATTTTTCAACTTTCAACAAGATATTTGTAAATTTTGTTATGCTTTATTGCCGTTCTGGAGATTCAGAATTGAAAAATCTTAAAATTGAACAAATTTAATATGCAAACACTGCAGATTATGCAATTTAAATTCTGATTTTTTAGGAGAATGAATCACTATTACAATTTATCTTCCACAAATTTATTAATTTTGGGTTAAAACATTGATCAAACAAACAAATTTAATGCAAAATAATCCAAGTTTAGGTATACCAATTCTGATTTTTGAAACAATTTTGGGCTAAAAATTGCTTGTATTAAAAAAAGGAGCAAATTACAATATATAGAGGAGGTAGATCACTGTAGACATTAAAATGTCTAACTACCTCATCTACTAACTACTATAGATATAATTGACCATTATATAATATCAGAATATAATATTCTAACACCCTCCCTTAATGGTCAATCGTCTAACTAGCCTACAGAAAACAATTTGTAGGTCATTTGGTCACAAATTCTTCAGAACACTCTGCTGCTACAGAGACCCTCCCTGGATCTGCAGAATGTGAATGAATAAGAAAACCAAAAACCATCCAAAAAAAATAGAGAAGGTTGCCCCTTCTTTAGAAAGCTCTGCAACAAGAGACAAAAGCCTGCCACTGACTCTGCCACGTGAGAGGAGTCTGCCACCAACCCTCCCAGAATCTACAGAACTGTTGACCAGAAGTCATCACAAAACGTCCAACTTGACGTTGGGTAACAGAGTTTTCCCTCCCTGAAACCAGACACACACCGATAACAGTTGCCACAATTTTGAGGATAAATCGGCAAATCATCAAAACTTTTGCAGAGGAGCATGACGCCCGAGAACAGACTACAAGAAGCCAATGGTGCAGATGTTCGCCCCAGCAACTCCAAATGCGACCAAAACAAACTATAACAAACTAAGATTTTTAAGGAAAAAATCACCAAACCCAAAAATCTAAAGATTACAAATCATCGTTTTTTTCCAAAAAAAAATGATAAAAACCAAATACCGGAGAGCCCTCCCGAACAACAGAAACCCTAACTAGGGTATACAAGAAAAACTCTTAATTTTTGAGGAGAAAATTATAAACCCTGCCGGAATTTTTTAAGGGAAAAAATTATGAAAACCCAGAAATCTAGATTTTGTTTTTTTTAAGGAAAAAAATATTTAAAAAACCCAGAACAACGATTGTCTGCTAGAAAAATAGAGGGTTTGGAACCCTAGCCGCCAAAACAGATCTGCAAAAAAACAAGGCACAGAAAATGAAGCACCCAGAAAAATCGAAGACCAACCCATTTGAGCTCTCAAAAAACCCACCAAGAATCTGCAATCGAAAAAAAAAAATTCGCCTTCAAACAGAGGGTCAAAACCCTAGGCAAAGCTTCTAGAAACCCTGGCCGCCATGGATGACCAGAAAATTTGCAGAAAAAGAGCTTGAAATCTTTTGAAGACGCAGCACAAATTTTTCAGAACCCTGGACGACCACGATTTCACAAAAAGGATGAAGAACGCGTCTCAAAAATAGGGCAGAAATCTACACCAGAACTTGATCTCCGTCGCCACCAAAAACAAGAAGAAATCACGCCATAAAATGCAGCAAAATATTTGCAGAAAGATTGCGCCCAGGAAGATGAAATGGTGTCTGAAAGAGAGACGAAAACGTGACTTTGTAATACCAGAAAAATGCGCAAGATAATAATAGGAAATTGCGCTGACCATAAGCAGAAAATTTGACAAATAAAAAAACGTGTCGTGCAGACCAAGAACGCGCAAACCAGCCACGAGGTCACGCATGATTTCTTCAGTCAAAGAAATCACAAAAGCCAGGCGACCCTTCAAAAAAAAATGTGATTTTCAACCCGCAATGAAACCACGAATAAAACCCTCAAAAAAATTTTTGAAGAACCACGAAAAACTTTAGAAATGCTGGCACCTTCAAAACCCGTGATTTCATGGCAGAAAAAAGACCCGCGATTTGCAGTGGCCAGAAAGGACAAAAAAAAAGCTCACAAAATTCTTCTCACCAAATTTCTGAAACCCTCCTAGAATCCTGAGCCCTCCCGTAAGGAAGGCTCAAACCTGCTCTGATACCATGAAACAATTTTGGGCTAAAAATTGCTTGTATTAAAAAAAGGAGCAAATTACAATATATAGAGGAGGTAGATCACTGTAGACATTAAAATGTCTAACTACCTCAACTACTAACTACTGTAGATATAATTGACCATTATATAATATTAGAATATAATATTCTAACAATTTTTAGGCTTTTAAAGTATACATAATCAAATCTTAAGTATTTTCCTGAATTTTTAGCATAAATTTTCACAAATTTCAAAGTCTTTTGTCGCTGTTTGGTAAATCAAAAAGAAAGTATTTTAATAACCAACACAAAATTTATAAACTTGTCAACTTTACAGGATTAAATTCTGATTTCAATAAGCAAAATACTTTTTTACGGTTTTTAATCAATCTAAAGCAAACTAAAGTTGGAAATCGATTTGTAGGAAGTCGAAGTCAAACACAAAATCCATAAAATTGGATGAAATAGGTTGTTTGCATGGCTACTTAGTGATGCATATCACTAAGAAAACCCTTATTTCAAGCAACTAACTCCTAAATTATTCAACAGAGCCCCTTGTGAACGGACCAGCCAATCTCGAGCTAAGGATTTAAATAAACCTCTACTTCATTTCACGAAGACTCTTGAGGCTAGACACCTTTCAAGCAAGGGAACCGTTGCAATTCCACCCTACAAGTTTCACGACTTACAAGTAAGTTGGTGTGTCAAAACTCGCATCAACACTGCCTTAACAAGATTCACAACCAACATCCATCGTAGACCTGCGAGGTAAAATACAGGTGACAAAGATCTCTCTTCAACAACTCTAACCTCTTTTGGAGAACAATTTTTCATTTGAATTTATTGTGAGCATGCCAAAGTATGATATAGTCATTGACAAAGTGTCTAGTTAAGGACTATCATATTAAAGTATTATTATAATATTTAGTATATAAAGGCCAATTAAGAATATTCTTTATTATTTTAGTTAAGTTCTTATCCCTTTGTTTTATTAGTCATTGCTTAGTTGTCACTCTTATCCTTTCAAGATAAAGTGTTTGTAACTCTTATTTAAGGATGCTTTTGCTCCTTAGTAAATATTGAATATCTTGGTAATCATTTTGTGTTGATTTTTGTTATATGATATTTATTAAAATAATATTGTTATATTTCGTTTAATGGTCAAATAAGATATTAGAATATACTGTAAGTATATTCTTTTAGTTAGCTTTTTTAGCTTTCAGTTACTTTCAGTTAAGCTTTCAGTTAGCTTTTATTAGTCTCACTATTATTAGCTCTTTGTAGTTCTATATAAGAATGTGTTTGCTTCTTATTTTAATTAATCAATGATCTTGGCAATAATTTTGTGTTCATAATTATTAGTCATTGCTTAGTTGTCGCTCTTATCCTTTCTAGATGAAGTGTTTGTAACTCTTATTTAAGGATGCTTTTGCTCCTTAGTAAATATTGAATATCTTGGTAATCATTTTGTGTTGATTTCTGTTATATGATATTAGGGCCCAAGTTGGAAACTTCAGGATTGGTGAACAAAGTAATGTACCAAATGATTATTGTACAAAATAGTACAGGGCAATACGATTTTGTACAAGTGTTCTTGGCAGATTTTTTCACAAAATCGAGCATATATTTCTGGTTTTGCATTTTTGCATGATTTTTTCTACATAAAAATCGTGGGTTTTTATGTTTGCAAATTTGCATTTCTTTTCTTTGGGCAGATTTTTTGTACACATTTGGGGTGGATTTTCTATCAAATAACATCATTATATTTTCTTAAACTCATGCCAAGTGAATATGAAAGTATTTTAGACGGCTTTTTGACAAAAATATTGCGCCTTTTTCTAAGTTGGGTTTTTGCTAGCCGTGATTGGTACAAACGGCTAAGTTTTCTCTATGCCATATAAAACAATTTTTTGACGATTTTTTAAACAAAATCGTGAATTTATGAAGTCACAATTCTGCTAGGGCAGAATTTGTGTCACTCCAAGGTTTGAGGTGGCCACTCTTGAAGGGTTTATTTTTACCAATTTTGCAGGTCTAGAAGCTGCAATTTGCAAAAAAGGCGATTTTTTTTTTTAAGTTTTCAAAACAAAAATGTGGAATATTTTGCTGATTTCTTCCACAAACGTAAGTGGCCAGGAATTTCAGGCTAAATCATGGGTGTTTAGTCTAGTTTTTGAGCATTTTTTGCTAAAATAGTGATATTTCTTTGTGTGCCTAGGGTTTTTGGGCATATTTCAGGTTTTTGCCTATTTTTCACAAACAATGGGAAGCTAAACTTTAGAAGATTTTTGTTGCGAGCCTATTTCTTGGTGCTAGGTGTTCTAGAATTTCAGTTTCTAGACAAGGGATTTGATTCCATTAGCAAGGGTTTATATTTTTCCGTAGTTACAAATTGTGGGAGGAATGGCTTCATTACCTAACATCATTCCTTTTGGGCATATTTCAGGTTTTTGCCTATTTTTCACAAACAATGGGAAGCTAAACTTAAGAAGATTTTTGTTGCAAGCCTATTTCTTGGTGCTAGGTGTTCTAGAATTTCAGTTTCTAGACAAGGGATTTGATTCCATTAGCAAGGGTTTATATTTTTCCATAGTTACAAATTGTGGGAGGAATGGCTTCATTACCCAACATCATGTTGGAATGCAACCAGCGCTTCACTAGCAAGAATTACAACATGTGGAAGAGTGTATGCTCACAATCTTTGAGTACAAATGCCTTGAAAAGATTGTCCACAGTATTGACACTCAACCAGTGACTATAGCTAAAGACCAAAAATAATTTGGTGAGTGGGAAAGAGAACTTGTAATGTTGATAAAGCTATCAGCAACTTGTTGGTCCATAGTTGTTGTTGCACCAAAAGGTCAATCTATTAATGCCTGAAACAATCGGTAGAGACATGGATTACACAAGAGGCAGTTAGTCCCTTGTCACGAATCCCAAGAAGAGCGTTGACCATCTACAAACAATCTCCCCCTTAGCGTTACCCGAGGAAATTCGAACCCATGACCCAACACTCTAATACCAATTGTTGGCCCATGGTTGTCCTTGCACCAAAAGGTCGACGTGTTAATGCCCAATACAACCGGTAGAGACATGAATCGCACGGGATGCGGTTAGTCCCTTGTCATGAAACCTTAGGGGACCGCTGACTATCTGCCAACACAACTGATGAGATGCTTTTAGAGGTACAAACAAGCAAAATCTCTACAAAAACTCGGAAGCACTTGCAAGATCTACACGAGAATCCGATAAAGGCTAGGCCTTCTTCCTCAAAAATATGCTTTTTTGATTATGATAAATGAGACATCCTTGCAGGAGTATTTGCTCAAAATCAACGACATCAGATATCAATTGTCTGCCATAGGTCCAAAGATGGAAGAAGATATAGTGGTCATTACGCTGAAAATCTTACCACGGGCCTATAAACATTTTATTGAGACACTCAATATCACATCTACCAATGTTGACCTGAAGTTCGAGGAGTTGTGCAACAAGCTCTTATAGCAAGACAGATGGAAGAAACAATGTACACTAGCAGCAATGCACAAAGTGTGGAACAAGCATTTGCAGCCAAGCACAAAGTGAAAGGCAAATGGCCACAAAAGAAAAGTCAAGGGAATAATAAAGATACTTCAAAGAATCAAAAAAATCACGTCATTATTGTCATAAACTTGGTCATATGAAGAAGCACTATAAAGAGAGGCTGGCTAAAAAGAAATTCAACAAGGGCGGGCCTCCACCAAAGGCTCATTTCATGGAGCATTCTAAGGAGGAGTTAGCCTTCTATGCATTCATGGCTAAACAACCAACAGATCAATCAAAGTCATCTGCGTAGCACATCAATTCTAAACATCTCGGCATTTCACCCACACAAAAGATTTCTGCACAAAGTACACAGCTTGCTCAGATTTAGTTATCTTCAACAATGGTGAGGAGTACACAATTGTTAGCAAAGGAAATGTGCAAATATCTTATGGAGGAAAAAATCTCAATTTCTTAATGTGTGCTGTGTGCCAAGACTGGAACTCAATTTGCTCTCTATGAGTCAGATTATGCGCCATTGTCCCAAATTGGATGTCATATTTAGCAAAAACAAATGCTATATAGTTGACAAGGAATCCAAGAAAAACATCGTTGTTGGTATCAAAGATCATGGTTTGTATTGAACTGTTAATACTAGATAGGTTCAAGAACGTGCATTGGCAACCAAGAGTGCATCTGATATAAAGGACACTTTGGCATCAACGTTATGGGCACCTCAACTTTTACTACCTCTCTCAGTTAGCTCGAGAGCATTTGGTAGAAGGTTTACATGAGATCCAACAACAGATACAAGGTATTTACGGAGCTTACCAAGCAAGGAAGCAACACAAAACTCCTTTTGAGGAAGGACAAGCTTGGAGAGCACAGAGAGTCCTTCAACTAGTTCGTGCAAAAGTTTGTGGACCAATAAACACGACATTGGTCACTAGTGTCAGGGATTTTCTTCTATTTGTAGATGTTTTAGTAGGAAAATGTGGGTGTATTTTTGAAGTTAAAATCAGATGTGTTTAAGGAATTTTGAAAGTTCAAAACATTAGTAAAAAAAGAGTTTGGTTGTTCAATAATTACTCTTAGGTTTGATAATGGAGGTGAATTATGTTCAAACAAATTCAATGACTTTTGTGCTAAACACGATATAAAACGGCAATTTACAACACCCTACACTCCACAACATAATGGAGTAGTTGAGAGGTGAAACTGCACTATTATGGCGATGGCCCAGTCTATGTTAGAGAGCAAGAGTGTTCCCAAGAAATTTTGGGCTGAGGTAATTTATACAGCAATTTATCTACTAAATAGGTCTCCCATTCAAGGTGTGAAGTAGAAGAGACCAGAGGAAGCTTTGTCTAGGAGAAAACTAAAGGTTGGTCATCTTAAGGTTTTCGATTCTATTGCATACACCTGGGTTCCAAATGCAAAGAGAACCAAATTAGACCCTAAGAGTAAGAAGTTAATTCTTACAAGGTACAATGAAAGTCATAAGGCCTACAGGCTAATTGATATTGACATTGGCTACTTGACTTTTAGCAAAGATATGATTGATGAAGAAGTTGGGCCTTTTCAACTCTCTTTAGAGATCAAGAATACTATATATCAGCCTATTAAGGCTAAGGATTCTGTTGATGCGGTTTTTGTGACCATACCAAACAGCCGAAGAACAAAATAGTTTGGGCTACTCCGTTCTCTCTTGATCAAAGTATTCCATGCGCTAAGATTGCGAGAAAGTTCGCATGTTCAACTCCAAGGTTCCTTTAGTGCGAATAGACCCAGTTTGGTTGATGTGTATTGCTGTGTTCGTACGAGGGGACTTACACAATTGTCCAGATTTCTTGCAGTCAGCAGCTAATATATGATTTTGAAGGGGAATTCTTACGTGTATGATTTGGCAATGTGGTTCTTTTCCTAAGACTAATAAGAAAGTACGGAAAGTAAAGGGGGGTAAGGGCCTAAGAAATTTGTACTCTATTCTAAATGCAGGGTATATGGGGCTTCGTTTCGATAGACTTCAACCGGATTTCACCTAGCCTCCGTCGGACAGCCTCAGCAAAATCGGTGCAATCTTCAAAGGGGATAGCAAAAGGTATTCAAGTTATAGTTTAACATACGTACACCATCAGAACAACGCATATAAGTATATAAACCACAACCGAAGTTAAGCACAAGATAATGTCCAGTTGACCATGCAAGGCAGACTTATCATCAACAAGCCGCTAGTGGTATGGAATAAAGCGAAGCTATCTCAATAAAACACCACACACCGAAGTAAGCTACTTGCATGAATTTAATCTACTTGGATACGAAAGGAAGAAGAAACCTTGCTAGCATTTCATGACAAGACGAATTCCATCATCAATGAAAAGATCTATTATCATAAAATGTGTTACACAACAATCTCTTCAAAAGTTTTCAAAGGGAAAACTTTCTCTCTTCTCCAAATTATGCAAAATGCTCTACAATACTACACTATCTAGCTCTAAAGCTCTCTCAATGTCTACTCTGATTCTAACTTTCTAACTGTCTAACTATGTTGCAAATGAGGGGGACTCCCCCTTTTATAGCTAGCCAAGTCCCAAAGGACGGCTAGGGTTACAATCAATAGAGTGGCCAGAATCGTGCCACCTCAGCCCTAACCCTAAAAACTGCCAGAATAGGGAGTGGTACATTAAATGAATCAGAGATTCCCACTCACTCCCAAAAATAGAAAATGTAATAAATGCTCCACATTCAATCTTCTAGAAGATCCTTCGTCCAGTAGTGTGTTCCCATTGGCCTTCCTTGACTGCCAACTCAACAAATCTGCTAAGTACCTCAACCTCATGAACTGAAATAGGCGGAACACAATCCAACTGAAACTCTAACAGTGGATCAATGCTCGTGCCTTCAGTACAAGATTTTCCGCAGCCTAATGAGTCCTCGATGTTCTCGATCAAAGTGGAGAATGTAGCGTATCAAAGTCATCCTGCACAAAGGTCTTAACATCTGCGAAGAAGGGAACCAGCAAACCCCTCAAATTATCAAAACTTATCTCATCTGGACTCAGCCGCCTAGCAAATATGGCCTCGAAGGTGTTCTGAACTCCATCTATAATGTTGACCATAGCCTTGTGAACCTTGGCTGAATCTGCCTGTGCCGCATCGAAGAAGCCACGCCCTGTGATAGCCGAAGAATACCACCGAGAGAAATCATATCGGTCATTCGCCTGAATGACACCTCCATCAATCAGCAACTGCAATGGCACATGCCTCAATACCTCAAGGCGCTGGATCACCCTACTCTGATATATAGAGGCATCGCCCCAAGCATGATCCACCGCATCCATCCGTGTCAAAATAGTAGAGGCCTGCTGAAAAGCAAAAGATAGGTCCTCCATGAATTTCTCTGTCTCAGTACGAACTCCTGTGACCCATTTGTCTGCCTCCTGTGCCATCCTCCCCAACTCTACTAAGCCGCTGATCGACTCTCTAGGAATATCTGCCGGAGGCTCTATCACTGGTACATCCTGCCCTCGAGAATGAGACAACTGCTGAACGTATCCAATCAAGGCCCTGTGTTCTCGTTTCAACTTCTTATATTTTCCTTCTTTTTTGAACAATCTATCCTTGAGGGCAAGGAAGGAGTTATCACACTCCTCAACAATCTGAGCACCAGTAGGGCGTCCCAAGTCAAGAGTGGTGACCACATAATTTTCAGGAACTGCTTCATTCCGGTCACACTCGACTCGTGGGACAGCAACGTGAAGAGTACGAGAGCCATCCTCATCCGTGGAGATCTTCGAAAATTTTCTTGCCTTCTTCTTCGGTGGAGGTGCACTGATCCGGTTCAAGAACTCTTCCATTTCAACCGCTGGATCAATCTCCTCACTAGGGCTTCTTCTCATTCTATCCTTTAGCCAATCGGGCACCTCATATAGTATATCGAAGGGCTGCTGCTCCTGTGCCTCGACTTCTCTAACCTGTTCAACTTCTTCTTCATTCTGGCGAGGCTCACGTCCTCAAGTGGAGTATCGCTGACACTATATCATCATCATCGCCATCATTCATGGCCACTCATCTCCTGCTGAAACCGAGGGTCAGTTAATAGTCCCCTCATCATCATGTCCGATCCCGAATTACATTGGCACTCGCCAATTGATCTCCTGAGGTGAATATCAACTGATCTCCGCACCGGTTCAATTTGCAATCCTCCGATCACAAATAAAGACACTCAGATGTTTGGGTTCTTGCCCAATCCAACGCTAATCGCGGAGGTGGAGGCTCCTAACTCTTTCTTTTTCTTCTGATCGATCCTCTGTTTCTTTCTTCTTGAAGGTTCCGTGATCTCCCATCAAGTTGTAAGTCAAGGCAATTGACCTACTCTTCAATCTGTTCACCCGTCTATCAACCCAAGCCCTGGTGAATGTCATAACCGGGATGGATAGAGTATCCAAATCAGCAACCTCGGGCTCTGACCAATCCACAGGTGGAAGTGGAGTATCTCGAACAGCTGCATAATCTGGATGCACAACATCCATATCCTCATTAACCTGATCCGGAACCGGAACTACCTCACACTCCCTGATCAGAGTAATCGGCAACCGAGAGAACATTCTCTTCCTTACTTTCATCAACTGCATCAGCCCAATAATCTTCTATGGTGGCCTTATGTTTGAACTCCTCCGACAGAACCCAATTGATGTTATGGTGCGGGTCATAATGCTGTCTACTTGTATGATATGAGAAATGATAAAATTGAAGCTCATTTTCAGCTTCTCTAGTCGCCTGTATCGAAGGACAACCTCATCCGAGTTGCCCATCACAATTGGAAACTCTATCCCTCCTTTTTTCTTCCTGGATTTTGTCAAAGGCTAGCAAACTCGCTCTAGCTATCTCTAGCATTATTATTTTATCCTGGGTACTTAGGCACCTATATGGGTATGAAGAAAATCCTTGCAGCTCCAATGTATGAAAATCTTGGAAACTGTATAAACCAGCACCCATACCTCTCAATTAGCTCCTGGGCATCTCTAGAGATTCTGTGATGCAACCTCTCCTGAAGCAGTCTCGTGATGTACATGGTGAATGAATCGTTGACACGCTTGTAATAGGTTGTGCTCGACAGGTGCAACTGTGTACACGCCTCATGGATTTTGAACTGGTGGGAGCCACAACCGATGGGTTCCTTGTAAGAAATCCCCCTGTACCTCGTCATCCGTGCCAACATGTAAATGAGATAGGAGCTCATGTAAAACGTTTTAGTCCTCCTTAGGCTCAGGAGCTGCTCATGTATATTGTCACTAATCATCTCAGCCCAATTGACATAATCCTTGCCTTCCAACACCAGGTTGATGTAATAAAACATCCAAGGCTCAAAAATATAGGACTGTGGGCAACCACCAACCCTGCTCAGCATCATAATAAGATCACAATATTCTTGCTTTAGGTCTTCGGCTATGATCTGCTTCGGCAACTTCGCACGAGACGGCTTCGGAGTGCTCATCCAGTGAGTGTTAATTGTGTCCATGCACCGTTCAAAAGCAGAAGCATACATCCGCTCCGCTCGCTCCCTGGATTTGTAAATCATATTTCTGTGAACCGGGATCCCGAAAGCCTCACCAATGGCTGCCGGAGTGAGATTGGCAAGCACTTGGCCATCTGGTGACATGATCGACCGGTGTTCCTTCTCGTAGCAGTTGGCGCACTCCATTATCAACTCCGAACACTGAATAGCTGGCGGAAAACCAGCAGCTGCATATAGTCCACTTCGGACGATGTTGTGCGAAGTGACCGAAGCCCGATGACTTCCAATTCCAAATAGCCTGTTCTTGAAGGTCTCCAGTTGATAGAGCCCAAGTTCGTGTCTGTCAACTTGCCCAATTTCGAAATGAACTTTGACTCTGGCATGAACGTTTTGCTGAGCTTCTTGATCGTAGCCTGTCTTGAGGCACCATTGTCCTTTCCGGTTGTCCTCGCTTCAGCCATCTGCAACATAACAATCATTCATCAGCAATTAAATTTAATAAAATAAGGCATGATAGGGGCTGCAGTCGAATTCTAGAAGCTGCAATAACTCTCGTGTTTGCAAACCTCAGCTTCTTCCTTGAATAAATTTGAATTCCGACACTTAGAGCAGATTTCTAAGTGAACTTTGACAACTTTACTTCACAATCAGCAATCAGCAATTTCAACTTCAACTACTTCGTATCAGCAATCAGCAATCTCACACTTGCAAGTCCGTACTTTTAAAGTTCTCAATATTTCAACTCAATACAAGGCGTCTCTTTCAACTCTACTTAACAAATCATATTTCAGGCTCAAAGCCGTGCCTTTTCAAGCAACTTCAATTGCAGCAAACACTTCTGTACTTTGACAATGGCGTACCTTTCTCAACTCAGCAAACTCCAGGCGTACCTCCTCCAACCAGCAAGTACCTCTCAGCAACTTAAGGCGTACTTCTCTCAGCACAAATTTAATTAACTCCAAGTGCGCCTCCTCAGCAAACTCAATTCCTCAGCAAAATTCGAACTTCTTCAAGCTCACTCAGACTTAGCAAATTCGCCCTTCTCAGCTGTGAAAGTGAGTGAAAACTTGCTCATTTTATAGCTAAAATTCAAATTCTAGAAGACGTTAAATTTAGCCAGTGCCATTAAACTCCACTACTCCACTTCAAGAATTCGAATTTTCCCTCTCTGGTGCTTCTGACACTTGTCTCCAGTCGTCGGGAATATTATTCTTCTAGAAACTTGACTTTGACTGGCGTTTTGAATTCCTCTTCGAAAAATTTAATTTAAATTCATCATTTTTACTCACCAGCCGGAGTTCTGTCACTTGAATTCGAATTTTTTTTTTTTAAACTTCATCATCTGCTCTGGAAAATTCACCTTCGAAGAATTTAATCGAAATTATCTAGGCGACCCCCCCTTCGTATTCATCGTTTGAAGAAAATTCACTTTGAAAACACATTTCATTCGAATTTGCCTTAGAAAATTTAAAATTCTCCCTTAGGAAAATTCACAATTCGAGCACTGATTAAATTCTTCACTGAAAAAGTGTCGGCGAAGCTTGAAAGATTTGGAAATCCATTCATCATCGCAAATGTTCAGTACCCAGAAGCAAATTTTCTTCAGAACGCCTCGAATCCATGGGTACCCAACGAACGGGTTCATTTAAATTTTTAATTTTGAACCTTAGAAAAATATATTATTTCCATCATTTTAAACTCGTTCTTCGCCTGTGATCACTCTGTGTGGCTCTGACTTCTTGAAAAAAAAAAAAAAAATTTGAATCACCTTGCAATATCATCGTCTCTGACTTCATCACTGAGAAAAGTTGCTCGTCTCGGAAAATTTTATCATCTGAGTTCTAGGCATATTTTCCAAGGAAAAAAAATAATTTGCCTTAGAAAATATTTAAATCATCTCTTGCATTTTGAGAACTTGCCTTAGAAAATTTTTGATTGCCAGTGGAGAAAATCCTCATTTAGAAAATTTTTATTTGTTCCGGCATGCCTTGTACATCTTATCTCCACCTCATCCCATATCACTTCACACTGAAGAAAAATTCATTTAAAAGCCCAACGCCTTAGATAATTTTTAACACTTAGAAAATATTTTGTTTCTTCCCCTGAGGCGCCTAGCACACTTCATACATTTCAACGTCTTCAAGATTTTTTTAAAATCACCTTATAACTCCCTTCAAACATTTTCCATCACACGTCTCTTCACCACCCTAGGCGTATCATACTTGAACTCTTAACACCATAGGCGCATATTACACTTAGCATTTTATTCTCAACACCTTCGAATATTTTCTAACGCCTAGCATTTTCTAACAACACATCACCTTCAACGCCTAGCAAGATATTTCTAACACCTATAACCTTAGGCGCATATCACACTTTGAGAGGGAATTTAAAAATCACGCCCAACACCTTTCCTTCACCACCCTTGGCGCATTCTTAGTGTGGAGGGAGAACGCCTATCTTTTACCACCTTTTCACCACGCTTTGGCAAAATTTTCATCCCACTTACCACCTTTATTTACCACTTACAATCCAAACATGGGCGCATTTGATCCTAGCAAGAGGATGACTCTTCGCCTTTCCATCTTTTGTCTTGACATGCACAACTTTGGGCGCATTTTAGCCCTTGAGGAGGATAAAAAACTTTGACCTTGTTGACTTTGGGCGCATTTCCATGTAGCTGATGGATGAAACTTCTCCAACGTCCTTGGGTGACCTTTCAACTTCCAATTTTTGTCTTGACATGGATGACTTTGGGCGCATTTTCATGCTTGTGAAGGATAGAAAACGTTGACCTTGTTGACTCTTCCTGCCTTGGGCGCCTTTTGGTACCTGAGAAGGATAAACTCCAAGTTGGGCGCATTTTGATGCATGAGGAGGATTTTCATGTTTGACTTTGCTTTGACCACCTTGTGAACTGGGCGCATTTCACCCCCTGAGGAGGATGGGCGCATTCTGAGGGGTGAGGCGGATTTTTCATACTTAGAAATTTTTCAACTTTCCTTCTTTCATTTTGGGCGCATTTTGCCCCTGCTGCAGGATAAACATCTTTGACTTTTGTTTGACTTTTCTCACCTTGGGCGCATTTTAGCCATGGTGGAGGATGAATTTTATTTTCAAAAATTTTCCACGCCTCTAGCTGAGGTGGGCGCATTTTCCTATGCCTGCTGGACGAGGCTCTAGACTTAGACAAATTTTTATCTTCCTCGCCAGCTTACGTGCCCTGCTATTTATAGTAAGTTCTCTGAATTTGGACTTCTGAAGCTCGGAATGGCCTGAAATTTTAAACATAGCTTCTTCAAAACTTTATCAATTTGTCGGCACTGCCACTTTTAGTCACCCTGCTATTTATAGCCTGTTTCTGAAGGTGGCTTACTATAAATAGTAAGCTCTTGTTTCGATAGCTCCATTGCTCCGATCGAGTTGAAATTTGAATGAGGCGCCTCACCACGCGGGACTGTGCGATTAATCGCGATGCGCTGATTTACTATTTTAGCATGCCAACGGACTACTATAAATAGTAAGCTCGTTTGACTCGAAATTCACCGAGATAGCTGAAGGGCCGGTCGATGGTTTACACCCGGTTAAGATTTTGACTTTTGATGCCTATTTTAGGCTCCGAGAAACCCTAATTTGCATTGCATGCGTATCAAAGATCTCCGTTTGCTCTCGTTTCGCAACATTGTGATCACTCGTGAATCTGACGGGAATCATGGGACATACACCGCTAAAAATAGCAAGTTCCTTACTGAGTGAGAATCCTCGTTTGCATGTCACACCATCGCGAAGCTCTCGAAAAACCCATCAGGAATCACCCGACATGCAAAAAAAGCTCGACATGCAAACCCTAAAAATAGCCTCGGAAGGCTGAACCCTGAAAGTGGTTATCTCGACTTGCATGTTACGTCATCGCGAAGGTCTTGAAAAACCCAGAAGGAATATCCAGACATGCAAAGAAAAACTCTGCATTTGGACCCTGAAATCTGTGCCGGAAGCCGGACTGCTAAAAATAGTAAGTTATCCGTTTTTGCTCAAATTTGGCATGCAAGCAATCTGATATACTCTGAATGCCGTGTGATGATCGGAATCTCAAAATAGTTGACAAATTGCCTTGAATTTCACACTTACTAAAAATAGTAAGTACCTCAGAATCTGATGAAAATTGGCTGGAAGCCTGCTGGATGTCTGCTGACAACAATGTTAAGTTCAATTTTCAATTCTCTCACTTTACTTGACCTTGAATTGGCCAAAAAGTTCAAAACCCTAATTTTAGACTTGGCCAATATTTCGCGTTTAAGCTCAATGACGGACACAACCCCCCCGAAAGACGGACACCAGAAAAGAGACAGAGCGAGAGAGAGAGGAAAACCCAAGCCAAAAGACCGGAACGGAGCAAAAATTAGGGGGTCCCCATCTTGAATGGGGCGATGTGTGAAAAGGTCACAACAGATTTAGATGTCCAACTTCACTTAGCTCCACCTCAAGAGGGGGATTTTGAGCATATGGAGGTCTCCCAAGCCAGTAATTGTAATTGAATTACTTGATGACAACCTATATCAACATCCAAATGACACAAAAATAGGCAACCCAAGTCATGGCAACAACGATGATTTGGATGGAGAGGTTCCTAAGAAGAGACCAAAGTGATGAGAAAGCACCATTGTTGATGTTCGGGTTAGTGAAATGATCAAGGGTAGATCATCTAGAGGCAAGAGCAAGAAAAAATCAATAAACTTTGTTTTAATGCCTAATATTCAAGTATTTTTCGAGCCACAAGTGTTTTAGTTGGCAAAAGGAAAAACTTGAATCAAAAAAAGCCATGGCAATCGAACACAAGAGTCTTATGAAAAATAAGACCTGGGAACTCTCGGATCTTCCACCAAGGAAAAAACCCATTGGCTACAAATAGGTGTACAAATTCAAGTACAAAGTTGATGGTACTCTTGACAAGTACAAAACTTGGTTGGTTGCTAAAGTGTTCTCATAGAGAGAGGGCATTAACTATGAGGAGACTTTTGCTCCTACAACAAAGATGAGCACCATATGTTTTGTTCTAGCAATGGTAGCTTAGGTTCGCTAGAAAGTTCATCAAATGGATGTAAAAAGTGCCTTCCTCAATGGTGACTTAGAGGAAGAAGTGTACAAGTCTCAACCTCGGAGTTTTCTGGTGCAGGAAAGGAGTATCATATATGTAGACCATAGAAAGCTCTATATGGCCCGAAGCAGGCAACCAAGGCATGGTACATCAAAATTGATAGGAATTTGGTTGAACAAGGATCCTAGTGGAGTCCTTTAGATCCAAATTTGTACATCAAAAGCATAGGCAGTGAGATCATGCTACTGGTCATTTATGTAGATGATATTATTACAGGTAGTGAGGCACATTTGATAGAACAAATCAAATGAAATTTAAGTAAAGCTTTTGACATGATTGATCTAAGCCTCCTACATTATTGCTTAGGAGTAGAAGTTTGGTAAATAAATGGTGGTATTTTTATTTCTCAGTCTAAATAAGCCAAGAGTTTGCTCAACAAGTTCAAGATAGCAAATTAGCAAAATCTCGTCTCCACCTATAGACTAAGGGCTGAAACTTTTAACCAAAACAAACTCAAAGGTCATAAATGAGTCAGCATTCAGGCAACTAATGGGCAGCCTTATATACCTTTCAACCACTAGCCCTAATTTGAGCTATGTTGTTTCATTTCCAAATTTATGATAGCACCAAAGGCAGAACATTGGGCTGCAGTGAAAAGCGTGTTGAGATATGTGAAAGGGACACTTGACTATGGCATTTTGTACAGTAGAAGCAAAGATCCTAGGCTGGTTGGATTCACAAATTCAGATTGGGTAGGTTTTGTTGATGATAAAAAATCTACTTTTGGATATGTTTTCAGCCTTGGTATGGGTGTTGTCACATGGACCAACAAGAAGCAACAGGTAGTAGCTCTTTCCTCAACAAAAGCAAAATATCAAGGAACAGTCAAAGCAACATGTGAAGCAATATGGCTCCTAAGAATGCTTTCAAACATGCAAATGTCTCAAGCAAGGCCTTCACCCTTGTTTTGTGACAATCAAGGGGTGCTAAAGTGTAATGTTCCCTTTTCACGAGCATCAAAGTTAGGGGATTAGCCTATTTCCTGACACTTGTAGGCTAATGGGGTTGTTCAAAGGGTCCCTTGTGACGGTCACTTAGTCGTCTAATTGCAGTGTTGATCTCTGGAGTATAGTGGCAAGGCAAATGTTGTGTTTGGCATGATACTTGTGCTTAAATTTATGATACCCACCTTTTATTTCACCATCTTTAGCCTAGAGACTATGTGTCTTTAAAATAAAGGGGTCACTTTATATTTTTCAGTTACTATTCATTCATAAAGTGAAAAATGTTATAACTTAAGTGAATAGTGTTCACTTTAATGAATAGTAATTTCAATGTAGAAACATATAACTTGAAGGGAAAAGTTCGACCCTCTTCATGCATTGAGTTATTTTCTTGCTTTGGCTTGTGAGTTGGGAGTTTGGGGAAGAGGGAGACTAGGGTTTCCTGATTTCTGCAGTGGATGAGCCTAGAAGGGGCTTGGTTTTCATTTATGAGCAGTTTGAGGGTGTGAAATACCACTTTAAGGTTGCTGGTCTGAATTTGTATGCAAATTTTGCTGACATTAGGAGCTGTCGGCTAAGTCAAGAGCTGATTTTCTAAGTAGAGATTGCTGCCATAGACTCCATCCTTCATTTCATAGGAGTTGTTCACATTTTAGAGAGTTTTTGGACTGATTTGTGCAGCTACAGCCAGCCGTCTCATTCATGAGGGTTTCATCATCAAAAGTAAAAGGAGCGCCTCTTCTAAGAGGCTGCCATCTTACCTAAAGGGGGCACCCCAGCCCTAAGAAGCTTCCCATTTTGGATTTTGGTGGGAGAAGTATGTATTTCAGCTGGTGTGAGCATTTTATTGGGGTTTGGTACTATAGCAAGTTACTATTCACAGAGTTATATGGATGTAAGTTAAAGTTTAGCACATGATATATTTAGCTTTAAATCTGATGTAAGCTATATGTTGTATGTATCTTATTATGTAATGAAGAAATCATATTTGGCTTCCAAAATGATCATTTTACTCGATGTATCTTAGTAGATTAGTTTATTAGAAGTTTCTACTTCATGTACATGCTCTTTAGTACTTATTTAGCATTATTAGCAAGCAAACTCAAAACACAAAAGACGGAATACAAAACCAAACAAAAAAATCAGACCAACGAACTCAGTGAAAACAAATCACCAGAATGGCGGAACACTACAGTGGTATCAAAGCAGTTTCCTGCCAACCTGTTGGCTAAGTTTCAACTGCAATTCAGAAGTTTCAGTTGAACAACATGGCTATTTCCCAGAAGCAGTGGGACAAGAATATGAAAAATCTTAAACAAAGCTTAAAGGAGTTGGAAGAAATAAATAAATCGTTTTTAGACCCTACAACCTTAGATAGAGCAGCAAGGTATGTGGCATCCATCTTCAGGTATACATCATAGAACGAAGAGAAGAAGAAACAAGAGGTCACTATAGTATCCAGAAGCCTTTACAATGAATTCTCAGCAATTAATGACCAGCATATAGCTGATCCTTTGGAGAGCAAAAATCAGAACTTAGAAGATCTACTGGTTGATGTTGAAGTTGAAATTTCTAAGGCAACTATAGGGGAAAAGTACTTGAGTCCTTTTGAAGATGAAGAAGAGTTAGAACACAAGGGTGATGGGCCTGAACAAAATGCTGAAAGTAACTTTCATATTTTTGATAATCCACTTTTTGAAATAGAAGTTGATATGTCCTATGTTAACCCACTTTATGAGGTAGAGTTGCAGGATGATCATGTTGAGGGATATGCGCATGAAGAAAGGGTCCCATATGAAACCAATGAGGGTTTTGAGCTCCCTAAATTTTTTGTATCAACAATTGCTGATGAGACTTTTGATCATTTTGAAGATGCCAATTTAGTTTATGTGCAAGGATTGTCAATTAATGAATCACACAGGTCTGATTTACAGGATCAAAGGCAGGAGCTATCTTTTGATTCCAGTGTTGTTAGTGATGAGCCATTGATAGAGGTTGGAGCATTTTACCGCGACTACATAGTGAGTACTCATCACTTCTCCTTTAGTCCACACATGGAGCATTTGTTGACACATCGGGGTGGATTGGCTCAGAGTGTATACCATCCATTTTGGGATGGAGAGTTACCATCTTCAGTAGATGGAACTAGTGGCTGCAAGTACCCGACTCAGTTGTTGGCGGGTGAGTGCTTGAAGGATCGGTATTTAGTTTTCCATCATGCTGATGTGTATCCAACAAGGTTTGTGTAGAAACCCTAATTTCCCCCTGATTCTGATTCTGACTGAGTTTTGGTTTGTTTTTTGCAATTTTTGATTTCTTTTGTCGTTTTTGAGGGTTTTGAGCAATAAATGAAGATGGCGATTTTTGCAAGTAATACAAAATAAATGCAATAAAATAATGTAACTCTGAGAACTACAGAATCTATAGCAAATATTGAAGCTTGTCTAATATAAAGTTTGCTGAAGATGATTACAATATGACCCAGTTGCATGCAAATGAAAATACAATGATATTAATGAAAACCTGGTAAAAAGCAGCGATCTGGTCTGATATTTGGATAGTACGGCTGCAAGTAAAGTGACCTCTCCCTCAGAATATGGAAGGCGTATGGTTCCAGATGCAGAGGCGCCACTCTGGTGGAGATATGATGCCAATGAGGTAGGCGTTTCTCCTCTAGACAAAAAGACGCCTCAATATAATGTAGTACGGCCTGGTACAGTACGGCCTGAGGTCATAAACAGCAATTTATAAATGTACGGCCTCCTTGAAATTTATGTCTGGACCTCTGGATATAGTGCGCCCTTGATAGATGAAATCTAACTGCGAATGAATGAGATGGTTGCTCTGGAAATCCCAAGTCTCGCTCCCCTTGAACAGTACGGCCAGGTACAGGAAAGTACGGCCTTTTAAAAACAACAGCAATAAATAATTTGTACGGCTTTCTCTGTAACCCTCCAGATCTCCAGAATATGGACGCCTGACTGAATGAATGCCTTCTGAATGGATTAATATGCTGAAGCTCTGTAAATAAATAATCTCTGACTCTGTAATTTCTTCTGGATGAAGAAATCTCACAACTGGCAATAAATCAGGTGTCATTTCACACCCTCTGAATCGCTTCAATGGAGATGGCTCATTCCCCAATGAATTTCGAGACTCAAACCCTAAGGTTCTGTTCTCTGGCAAAGGCTGATCAATTTTCAATTCTCAAAATGTCATAATGGCTCGTTCCCCAAGGCAAATCCCTTTATCTCTTCAAAAGTGCGATTTCCACCATAATAGGGTTTAATTAAAATATTCACTTTTAATTCTTTTAATTTCTCCATAGTCCTCAGCCAAATTATTATAATAAATTATAATCAATAACTGGCCCCTTTCTGATGATGGGCGCACCCCTCAAGAAGAATCACTTAAGTTATAATTTAAAATTATAACTTTATATTACAATCATTAAATAATTAATATTTAATTAATACAATTAAATATTAATATTTCTCTCATTACTCATCCGATTACTGTTCCGTCTGAAGCTGACGAACCCTAAAGTGATTCTGAACGCTGCCAAAGTCATACTGCTAAAAATAGCAGGGGTCCCACACTGCCTGCCAGGAACTGCTAAAAATAGCAACTCTGCAAGAAGTCTCCAAATGAGCCCGAACGAAAGCCAATTGATCAAAACTGCCAATCTGACGCTGAGCCGAGCTCCGAAATGACCCCCTATCCGACCTATCAGCCTACGAGGGTCGCATAATAGGCTAACTCTTACGAACTCTGATGCTCGCCAAAAATGGGGACATGACAGTTTGTTGCTTCCTTGTCTCAGAGACTACTTGTGGATACATGGTTACAGAGGGATTATAATGTCAACAGGCATGATGGCACAAGTGGATATCACATCCATGAGAGTTTAGCGAAGGTTATGGAGAGATGTTGTGTAGCAGATGCTTCCAGATATTCTTACCTCCTCATGATGGATGGATGTGAGTTTGTTTATATTGGGATCCAGGTGGAGACAGAGTTAGCAATATCATTTCGATCGATCTCAGTGTATTGCTTCACTACTTCTAGTATGGTGGAGTTAGGATCAGTGTCGAGAGCATCTTGAATAATACCCAACGAAAACTCATGCTTTCACAACAAAGATTAGCTCATAGCTTGCAGCAATATGAAGATTACATTTCAAGACGAACCTTATCACAAAGCAAAAATAAGAGACTTTGTGTAGTATCCAAAAGTCTCTATGATGTGTTTGGGTTAAAAGGTGATAAGTCAGCAGAGAATTACCTACAATCTACAAATGGACATGGGATTGAAACTAAAGTTGTTGTTGATAAGGAAATCTTACAACATGAAAATAGTATGGTCAAATCCCAGAGTGATAGTCACAATGCTCAAGAAATTGTTATCAGCAATGATAACAGCTCTGATTTTCATGACAACAGTGATGAAACTTTGCATCAGCATAAGAGGATAGTGATTTCATCGGGGGATGATGTTTCTACAGAGTTGTCACATGTTGGTACTCGAGATTTGGGCACTAATTATGCAATTTATGGTGACGATTCATGCCACAGTGAGTCTGATTTTTCATATCAGACCATAGGAAACCAATCAGAAAATTTATTTAAGGGCAATGAATCCCAAGATCGTGAGACAGGTGGGATGTGCAAATGCTTTGGAAGGAGAAGTGTGCGAAGATATTGACAAAACGGCAGCTTCAATAATATCTGTTGAGCCATGCTATGAAGTACATAGCAACAGTAGCCTTCTTGATATTGTGTGTGAAGTTGTTAGCACACACGATGCTGCTTATCGGTTAGTGAGTGATGATGATTCGGCCTCATATCATAGTGCAACTTCTAAATTAGAGAACTTGTATGGGAGTGATAAGTTCCAGGGTCCTCGTCATGTGATAGGGCAACTTAAGGTTAATGACAGTATGATTGCCACGGCCATAGAGCATTTTGATGTTGCTCGTCAAATGTTGGCTACTTTGGGTGGGAGCACTCCTATGACAGATGGGCACAGTGATAGTAGTTTTTCCTTTGCGGAGTTTCATGCACTTCGAGAGGCAGTTGGAATTATGAAACAAAATTACCTACAGCTACTTGTGGGCAGAGATTTCCTTCTCAGTGGGAGCACTCCTATGATAGATGGGCACAGTTATAGTAGTTTTTCCTTTGTGGAGTTTCATGCACTTTGAGAGGCAATTGGAATTATGAAACAAAATTACCTAAAGCTACTTGTGGGCAGAGATTCCCTTCTCGAGTGGGGTTGCATCTGTCATAAGGCATTGAAGGGAAAAAAAGAGAAGGTTGATGAGCTGACTTATGAGCTAGAGATGACTATGGATTCTTTGAAGAGCACTCAATTGGCCCTTCAAGAGTCACAGTCACGGGTCGAGGAGCTTACCATGGTATCGAGTTTGGCACAGTCTTCACCCTCTTCTGATATAGTTCAAGTTTCCATGGCAGCAGTTGGTGAAGAACATATGTCCACAGATTGTGGTTGTGAGCAGGTTGAGGATGTGGTTACTACACCCATCCCGGTTTCAGGTGCAGTTGATACAGATGGGATGAGTGCATTGGTTGAGAGTTGCAAAGAGCCACGTGTTGCACCAGGTTCTCCTACGTTTAGTCCCATGACAGGTGACACAAAACAGATTATCGATAGCTCTTGTGACATGGTAGTTGACTCACCAAAGAGTTATGTGTCAACTCACGACACTATTCCATCCACTTCACAGGAGATATGCAAAGCAACATCTAGTTGGGAGATTGGTTCTTATGTCGATTTGTTTCCCTCTCCTAGAAGCAAATCAGTCATTTCATTCCATATAGTTGATCATGATTGGCAGCTTGATGAGCCAATTCAAGAGTACAATTCAATGTATTGTTCCAAGGACTCAGAGATGGATGATTCAGATCCGCACAGAGTGATTGCGCAGTTTGTGAATAATCCCTTATTTGAGATTGATGGTGGTTTAATCTATAATAGTCCACTCTTCAAGCTGGAAGCCGATCACGCCTGATACTAATTCAGGGTTGAGCAATAATCGCAGTGGTTGGGATCGTCCTAGTGCATCAGGATTCCAAACAAGCTCACGGAGGGGTTTAATAGTGTGTACAAGGTGAGGAATGCTTACAGTTTGGCCTTTCATCCACCTGTACATGATTCGTATTCGATGCACAATTCTTGTGCGCAGGGTGATTCTCTTGGTGCAATCAAGGGGAGTAACTCCTTACTATGTCCAGAGTTACCATCTTCAGAAGATGGGACTAGAGGCTGCAAGTACCCGACTCAGTTGTTTGTAGGGGATTACTTGCAGGGGCATCAGTCAGTTATCCATCATGTTGATATGTATCCGACAGGGTTTGCTACTTTAATGTCACAGAGATTTCATACGAATACATGGTTACAGGGTGATTACGATGTCAGCGGACATGATGGTTTGATTGGTTATCACTTCCATGGGTGTTTTGGAGAGACTGTAGAGAGATGTTATGTTGCAGATGTTTCCAGATATTTTTGTCTCTTCATGATAGATGGATGTGAATTCAAGTTGTATAGGGATCCAGGTGGTGACAGGTTTGGCACTACAGTTTGCATGGGTTCTGATAGGTTGCTTCACCATTTTCAGCATGGTGAAGTTGTGATCAGAGTTGCGCAGAGGAAGTCAAAGGTTATCAGACATGGTAGACTTCCATTCTGGGGTTGGGATCCAGGGAGATTTTGAGCAGTTGCATTTATATTGGTGCTTCAGGAGTTAGTTGGGAATGCATGGGACATTTCACAGTTCTTCTTTTGGGCCTTCCGAGGAGTGAGGTTTCTTTGCAGTAGAGATTGCTCGAGGACAAGCAATTTCAGGGAGGGCGAACTGTAATGTTCCCTTTCTCACGAGCATCAAAGTTGGGGGATTTGCCTATTTCTTGACCCTCGTAGGCTAATGGGGTTATTCAAAGGGTCCCTTGTGACGGTCACTTAGTCGTCTAATTGCAGTGTTGATCTCCGGAGTAGAGTGGCAAGACAAATTGTTGCGTTTGGCATGATACTTGTGCTTAAATTTATGATACCCACCATTTATTTCATCATCTTTGGCCTAGAGACCATGTGTCTTTAAAATGAAGGGGTCACTTTATATTTTTCAGTTACTATTCATTCATTAAGTGAAAAATGTTATAACTTAAGTGAATAGTGCTCACTTTAATGAATAGTAATTTCAATGCAGAAACATACAACTTGAAGGGAAAAGTTCGACCCTCTTCATGCATTGAGTTATTTTCTTGCTTTGGCTTGTGAGTTGGAAGTTTGGGGAAGAGGGAGACTAGGGTTTCCTAATTTTTGCAGTGGGTGAGCCTGGAGGGGGCTTGGTTTTCATTTATGAGCAGCTTGAGGGTGTGAAATACCACTTTAAGGTTGCTGGTCTGAATTTGTATGCAAATTTTGCTGACATTAGGAGCTGTTGGCTAAGTTAAGAGCTGATTTTCTAAGTAGAGATTGCTGCCATAGACTCCATCCTTCATTTCACTGGAGTTGTTCGCGTTTTGAAGAGTTTTTGGACTGATTTGTGCAGCTACAGCTAGCCATCTCATTCATGAGGGTTTCATCATCAAAAGTAAAAAGAGCGCCTCTTCTAAGAGGCTGCCATCTCACCTAAAGGGGGCGCTCCAGCCCTAGGAAGCTTCCCATTTTGGATTTTGGTGGGAGAAGTATGTATTTCAGCTGGTGTGAGCATTTTACTGGGGTTTGGTACTGTAGCAAGTTACTATTCACAGAGTTATATGATTGTAAGTTAAAGTTTAGTACATGATATATTTAGCTTTAAATCTAATATAATGCCATGTCCCCAAATTTAGAGGTATTTTGATTTAATTAATTTAATTAATTAAGTTGTCCAATTTCATGATATTTCATAAAGATGACTAATTGATTATTTTAATTAAATTAAAACAATATTAAATTAGTTATTTATAAAGTTATCAAACAATTATAAAATAAAAAAGTGACCTTATATTTAATTAATTTAATAAAGTGACTCAAATAAAATGATATTATAATATAAAGTCACTTGAATAAAATAATACTTTATTTCTATAAGCTTCTTGAGATGTGATTTAAAAAGTATAAAATGGAGTTTGGGGTAAACATTTGGCATGGTTGAGTTGACTACTTCATTTTCTACATTTGTTGGAGCTGATTGCTTAGCAACTTCACTTGTGTGATAACAAGCCTAGCTGATTCCTAGTTTTGCTTGTGCAATATCAAGCCTAGCTAGTTTGGGGAAAGGATATCTCAGTCCTTTCATTTGCATCAAAAGGAGAAACCAATTTTGGTGAAGTTTGGGAGATCATTTGAAGTCTGCAATTTTGTTTCAGTCTGCAGATCAGCCATGAGAGAAATTGCATTTTCATGCGTTGCTCTTCAATAAGGAGATATATTTTTGTGGGCACTTGAGGGATTGCTTCCTTGGAGGTTGGCAATTATTTTCATCACAGATTTGAGGTGGTTGGAGCTGAGAATTATTTTATTTCTGCAACTCTTCCTAGCAGCAGGGGCGGCCCTCTGTGGTAGGGGCGATTTCATCTTAAGAGGCCATAGAAAAATCTACAAAAATTCCCAAGGCTTCTATTTACATCAAGGAGAAAGAGCGCAGCACTTAGGAGGTGACTGTGTTAGAATATTATATTCATTGTTAATGGTCAATACTATAGCTAGTGGGTTGCTAGTGGATAGTTAGTGGGCTGCTAGTGGATAGTTAGTGGGTTTAGTAGTGGGTCACTATAGTAGTTAGTGGGTCACTACAGTAGATAGTGGGTTTGCTAGTGGGTGTGGTAGATAGACATTTTTTAATGTCTATAGTATTTCTACCTTCCTATATATTGTAATCATCTCCTTTGATAATACAAACAATCAAGCAATTTCTTAGCCCAAAATTGTTTCATGGTATCAAAGCCATACTGAGCTTGTCTCCCTCACGGGGGGGCTCAGGATTCTGCGAGGGCTCTTTGTTTAAGTATAGATTTGCAAAGACGGGTTTTTTTGTGTTCAAACCCGTGAAGGGTTTTGACCTGTCTTTAGGGTGGATTTTGTCTGCAAATTCATGGGGTTTCTTTGCTGGAAAAAAATCGAGGGTTTTTTCGTCTACATATTTTCGTTGGCATGTGTTCAGATCTGAAGATTCGCATCTTAAGGCCACGGATTTATTTTCACGTGTTCTTCTGCTTATGGGTGCGTGTTTTCTATGGGCATGATGCAGACGTGTTTTCTCTCCTAAGGGTCGCGTTTTTCGCTTCTCTCTCAAACACGTTTTTGCCTAACAAATTTTGTGAGGTTTTCTGATTTTTGCCTAAAAAATCATGAAAGGGTTTTACCGTTTTTTCCTTAAAACCGATGTTTTGTATGCTGATCTGTGTTTCGGATTTCGTGCCAACTATTTTTTGGGTTTCTGTAATTCACCAAATACGTGGGATTCCTCAAAAATCGTGGTTTGTTGCAATCTATTTTTGTCACACCTCGAGTTGCTAGGGAAAACATCTGCACAACTAGCTTCTTGCAATCTGTTCTCGAGCGTCGTGCTCTTCTGCAAAAGTTTCGACGGTTTGCTGATTTATCCTCAAAATCGTGGCCGTTGTTCTCGATGTGTCTCTAGCGATAGGGAGGAACAACTTTGTTACCCAACATCAGGTTGGATGTTTTGTGATCAGTTCTAGTTGTTTTCAGAAGTTTTGCAATTTCTGGGAGGGTTAGTGGCGGACTCATCTCAAGTGGCAGAGTCAATGGCAGGCTCTTGTCTCCTGATGCAGAGCTTTCTAAAGAAGGGGCAACCTTCTCTATTTTTTTTATGGATGTTTTTTGGTACTCTTGGTCATCAACATTGTAATGTCCCCATTTTCATGAGCATTGGAGTTTAGAGGAATTAGTCTATTCCTGATCCTTGTAGGCTAATGGAGCTTGATAAGAGGGTCGTTTGGCAAATACCCAATTGATTGGTTGGCTCGTTTCATGATTCAGTCTACATATGGAGGTGTTCTAATGATTTCTTGATATGTTTCTATTTTTAGAAACCTTATGTTATAAAGTAATGTTATGTTTGCACTTTATGTTATGAATAATTATTTTATTATAAAGTGCAAAATAATAAAATAATAAAATAAAATAAAATAATATTCCTTCTAGAAGGTGACTTGGGAAAGTTCTAGAAGGAAGCCAACCTCTTGAGGAAAAAGTATAAATAGACATCATGGGCTTCATTCTCAGCATCCAGATTTGTTGTTGTTGATGTTTGATGTTTGATGGTTGTGGAGCCTAGGGTTTCTGCAGTTGTCTTGGGCCATTGAGAACAAAAACTCTCAATTGGTGAGCAATTTTGAGGGTGTGAAATATCACTTGAATTATTGCAGCTGGGAGAAAGTTACTTCAGACTTTCATTTGTGCTTCATTGGTTAAAACTTTGTGGCTTTGGCCAAGTTTTGTATGATATCGATTGGTGTTTGCTTTGGAGACATTTTGGAGTTCATGGTCTTCAACGAATTTGCATTGAGGAGGTCGATTTGCATTCATTCAATCATTTCCAGAATTCTGATTTATTATTATAGTCATCTTAGTCTGCATATTAGTGCCATGATTTTGCTTATATCTTCTTCATTTGGCATTGACTCTCTAAGAAGGTTGCAACACTAGATTCTATAGCGAATGGAGATGGTGTTTCATGCATTTTGAAGGTGATTTGCAGCATCTACAATTTATTTAGAAGTCTGATATACTGCTGCTGGGGCATCATTGGAAACATATTTTTGTTCATATCTTCACTTAGAAGTATCCTATGGTTCTGGGCATTGTTGCATTTTAACCCTTTGGTCCTACCAATCATTTCAAGTGCCAAGAGGTGGAGTTTAATTGCTGCATTTATTTATCTAAAGTATTGCCAGGCAAGAACAGGGGCGGCTGGGTGAAAGCATCGATTGGGCCTAAGAGGAGTTCATTTTGCTTGAAACTTGATTCTTTCATCAGCTCTCTTCTAAGGCATCATCATTTCTCCAGGTTCCTTTGTTTATCATTCATGTTAGCATTGCATTTTAGGTGTTATAAGTTTAGAGTTGCAGCTGTAGGTGTGCATCTTTACCAGCATATTCATTTTTTGTAATCAATGTAAATACCAAGAGTCTTGGCCATATTTCATGAGCATTGTATTAGAAATTTCATTGCAATTAAGGAGATATAAGTTGCTGGTGTCATTTGAGCAATTCAATATCATTTGTATTTAGTTTGTTAGTTTGCATACCAACTGTTTGTTAAAATACCAGTTGGCTGTAGGTGATCATTTTTTATGCTTAGTTCATATATATGCATTGGATATTGTCAAAATAAGTTGCACATTCATGTTAGAACATTGTTTAGACAAATTAGAATCATTTGCAAACATTCTCATTGTTGTTAAGTGAAGGAAAGTACCATTAAGGCAAACTGAAATGTTATATCAGTCATATGACCCTTGTATGCAAAGTGTTTGATGAAATTTCCAAAGCCAAAAATCAGAAATTTTCAATCAGATTTGAGCAGGGTCATTACAAACATTCTGCAGATCCAAGGAGGGTCTTCGTAGCAGCAGAGTGTTCTGAAGAATTTGTGACCAACGACCTGCAGATTGTTTTATGTAGGCTAGTTTGACGATTGACCATTAAGGGAGGGTGTTAGAATATTATATTCATTGTTAATGGTCAATACTATAGCTAGTGGGTTGCTAGTGGGTTACTAGTGGGTTGCTAGTGGATAGTTAGTGGGTTTAGTAATGGGTCACTACAGTAGTTAGTGGGTCACTACAATAGATAGTGGGTTTGCTAGTGGGTGTGGTAGATAGACATTTTTTAATGTCTATAGTATTTCTACCTTCCTACATATTGTAATCATCTCCTTTGATAATACAAGCAATCAAGCAATTTCTTAGCCCAAAATTGTTTCAGATTGGAGGTGCTTCCAAGAAGAATCGAATTTATTTGAGTGGGCTGCAACAACTTCCAGGTTCTTCTATTTTGTTTCAATTTACACATAGTTGGCATTTCATGTAGGAATTTGATGGTGATTGTAAGCAACATCATGGCAATGTAATACAAATGATATTATGTCAAACACAAACATTTTCTAATATTGTAGTGGCTGTAAGTTGCATTTTCAGTCATAGAGAGATAGTTGAAAAGTATAAAATCAAATTGTAAACTCTCATGTCATTGCAATATAATATTGGGGGTACAAGGAGTTTGATTGCCATCTATTTGACAAAATGTCTATCATATGCAATTGCATTACTTTGAGTTACTTTGCATGCCAAGTGTTTGTTAAAATGTCTCTTGGCTGTAGATGTTAATTTGCATTTAGAACTTCATGTACTTGCATTTGAAAAACTCAAAAAGAGCTGCAATTCATTTTAGTTACTTGCCTAGTTGTCTTAGAGTTCATTTTCAAGCATTTTACACCTTTTCAAGCATTTTATACCATTTGCAAACAGCAAAAGCAAATTCAAAGCAAACTGAAACAAAAACCAGCAAGCAAGAAGGTTACAAAACAAGTGTTTGACAAAATTACCAAGGCTGCAAATCAGTGTTTTTATATCAGATTTGGTCAGGCACATTACATGTAAGCTATATGTTGTATGCATCTTATTATGTAATGAAGAAATCATATTTGGCTTCCAAAATGATCATTTTACTCGATGTATCTTAGTAGATTAGTTTATTAGAAATTTCTACTTCATGTACATGCTCTTTAGTACTTATTTAGCATTATTAGCAAGCAAACTCAAAACACAAAAGACGGAATACAAAACCAAACAAAAAAATCAGACCGACGAACTCAATGAAAACAAATCATCAAAGTGGCGGAACACTACATAAAGCTTCCCAAGAATCCAGCCTTCCACGAGCATACCAAACATGTGGAACTGCATTGTCATTTCATTAGGCAACTTGTAGAAAATGGATCGAGGATGTTGCACTATTGTCCTTTTGAGGATCAAATTATAGATGTTCTTACCAAATCTTTGGGTTCAAACAAATTTGTAAAATTTTGGAATACGCTTGGTGTAGTAAGTAGATTGACCATTCAAGAAGGGTATTAAATTTATTGTAATATTTAGTATATAATTGTTAATTAGTCTTTAGGTTAGACTTTAGGAATATTCTTTATTCTTTTGGTTAAGTTCTTATCATTTTGTTTTATCAGTTGTCGCTCTTATCCTTTCTAGATAAACCATTTATAACTCTTATTTAAGGATGCTTTTCTTCCTTAGTAAATATTGAATATCTTTGTACACATTTTGTGTTGATTTCTGTTATAATCCAGCCATGCAGCCAATTCAACAAACACTCATCGTGGCAATAAAATGACACATCATATAGATGGAATGATGATGTTATATTATTATTGATTCCTAGTCATAATACAATCTTGTCGCAATGGCTTACAATAGTATAGGCATTGGCCTTCAATTTATCATAGGCACAATGTGGGAACTACAATCTTTAAGTTGATATACAATATGGTGCTCTTCAATCTACTACTAAACTCTCTTTAGCTAGCTTAAGTTGTCTACCAATTAACTACCCACTACTACCCCACTAATGTAGAGTGAAGGGTGCTTATATTGTAATGTCCCTTTTTTTTTAACATTTCTATTTTTTTCCGTAAAATAATAATTCCAACTTAGAATGGTAATTGCACTATATTTATAAATATAACTTCATTTAAAATGATGAAATTTTATTATAATATTCAACTTTATAATTCTATGAATAATTCGGAAAATAGAACTTATCTTGGTTTTCAGCTATTATTCTCCTCAAATGATAATGGCTTTGTCAAAAGTATGAATTTACTAAAATATTCAGATCAATAAGTCATAGCATAATTCTAAAAATCAATCATATCTTGAATTCTTTGGAAATGCTTTAAGATTTGCTGAATTAGAGGTTTCGTCTCTAACTCAACAGTGGCAATATCGAGGGTTTTTGTTCTTAACTTGTCAGAATATTCAAGGGTTTTTGTTTTTAAAACTCTTTGTCCACCTTGGAGGGTTTTCATCCTCCTTAATCAAGATTTCGGTTTTCGTCCAGACTTGATAAGAGAAATAAGGGTTTTTGTCCTCCCTTTTTGCAAGACATTTCCTCAAATTCAAGACTGACTGCTCGATGTATTGATAGATTTTTTGCTGTTTGCTTGATTGATCTTCATTGATCAATATTACTTGATGGATTAATGAGTCAATGCTTGAATGATGCTTGATTAATTGATTTCCCCCCTTGCTTGATGAAATGATTTGCTCTTTATATCTGTGGATGGTTTTCTGCACTTACTCAAAAACAAACAACCATTAGCATTGTTAGTAAACTTAAACAAACCAAAGCAAGCATCCCTATGAGATACTTATCATGCTACATATGCAAACAAGGAAATAAGAAATCAAAGAAACTAAGTGAAAGCATAAGAAAGCAAGATCAAACTCTATCCCATAGTGGGAGTGGTGCTCCTTTGATGTGGAAAGGATACTCTTTCCCACCCCCTTGATAAGCTTCAGATGTGATGAAGATGCAAGTGTTTATAGTGAAAATGCATAAGATTGTAGATGGATTTCAAGTAGAAGTGGCTTTTATTTATAGGTTGAAGGGTTGAAGAATGGAGAGATGGGAGGAATGTGGGACTAAAAGAGAGCCAATGAGATTGGGACACTTGTCTCAATGCTAATGGTTGAGGATTGACCACATTTTGCATGTGGTTGAGATGTTTTGAAGGGAAATTGTTTGCGTAAGAAAGTCAAATAAAGGGAGTTAATGAAGGAATATTCCCTAGAATATGCTTTTGAGAGGATAAATGAGGTAATTAGTTTAATTAAAAGAAACTATTTTCATGTGCAAGTGGATTAGTTAATCAGGGGTTGAATTAACTCTTGGGAAGTTAAAGCTAGAGAATTTATTAATGATGATTAGAAGGTCATTAAAGTTAATTAATTCAGAATTTAATTAACTTTAAGTGGGTTAGTGAATTTATAATATTTGATTTAAATCATTTGATTTATTTAATCAAATAAGAGGACTTTGGGGATTTAATTAAACAAATTGATTTATTTAATTAAACATGATGGACATTAGTGAATTAATCTAATAAACCGCTTTATTTGATTAATGAAGAATTTGTTTGTAATTGATCAGAATTAGATGCACTATGCTAGTTAGGATCATTTACATATCTACAATATCCATTTTTTTCAAGGAATCACCACCCTTCACAAGAAATGAGTCACCGCCTTTCATTGCTGCCTTTTGAGAATAATAATTTAATTTATTTTTAATTAAGATAATGTGTCAGTGCTTATTTTATATTGCTAGCGCCTCTTCCTTATTTAATTAATTGCATATGATGTGGGTGTTGTTTTCTAATCTCCTAGTTGTTGCAATCTGTTAGCCTTTTTGGTGGGGCATGACACATATAGTAAGTGCAAGCAAATAGAATATTATGTGCTGACCAGCAAGATGGTTCAATGCTCAATGCACAATGAAACATGTAGGAGGACCTACTTAGGATGAATGTGAATCACAATAACATGTAAGCATTAAAACTGAAAGCAGTCCTAATCATGAACCTACTTGCGACTAAGCTTCTATGTGTCTTCAAATGTCAGCGTAAAGATTGAATGTTTACCACACGACTCAACTAAGTCCTCCTTTCGAAATTTAACAAACCCTTTTATTGACCAATAGTCAAATGTTTGGTGATGGCATGGCATGTTGGAATATGATCTTATGAAACTATTACTAATTTGAAAGATCTAGGATCAATATATGGTGCCACACAGTAAGATAACTATTTGGAACTCTGATGTGCTAAAACAATGACTAGAACTAGAATACACCTCTATGGTATGTTTAGGCTTCTGCAGTATGAGTATGATCATGGGAATTTATTTAGAAACCGACAAAACAAAACAAACATGAAATAAAACATTGTTGGGTGATGCAAAAATGCTCTTATAACCTAGATGCTTCTACATCAAAGTGACATGCAAAGAGGCTCAACTAAAATATGAGGTTGTCATCATTCTTGACAATGTACTACAACAACCAGGTTTTGCAAGCTATACTCAAAAAGAAGCAGAATATCTTCACCAAATGGTGATAAGTTTCAACAAGGAAGAAGAATATCATGAATTACAAAACATTTTTGAGTTCGTGCTTGGGTTATACTTGCATGATTATTCATATCATCCTAAGCAATGAATCTCAATGAAAACTTTGCAAAGGTTTACAAGTTGCGCACTATCATAGTTGGATTCCCATCTCAAACGGAGTGGTTCACAATTTTCCTAGTTTTTAAATGCTTTTGTCTAGCCAATTTGCTTTCTCATGTTCATTTGTAGGTAGGTGAGGTTGTTTTAGGTTTTTGTAGTAATGTGTTTCCCTTTCCACTATGTGTTTTCTTTCATCATTGTTAATGTTTAGGTTAGGTTTGTTGTAATGTCCCTCATTTACATGCTTTATTTTATTTGTCATTTTAAATTTATTCCTTATGTAATTCAACTAGTACTATTGGATTGATTTAAATTAAAATAAAATTGTCTTTAATTAAGTTACTTTGTGTATGAGAATACTTTTATATTAATGTTGCTACTTTGTAATCACTTCTATATAGTCCCCTCTCATTCTCTCTCACTCAAAATTCTACAAGGAAATCACAGACTGAACATACCCAAACCACAAGATTCCCATACCTAATAAATGTACCCAAATCTTACCATATCATATTTGAACAACAACTAGGGAATTTGATCTTTATAGAAGCCTTGATACATGCCAAAACAATCCAACTACTCCTCTCCCAGTATTAAAAGTGAATTGTTAGTGGAGAAAAGGAGAGGTTCAAGGGGGCAAACGAGAGGCCAAATGGGAAGACTACCTTATCTATTGGGAAAATTCAAGTAGTCAAGGAGCACATGGAAACTAAACCATAAGAATAGAATATTAGACCATTTAATGAAGGGGGAACAAGAGAGGGATCTGATAGGGAGGACAAGAGAAGATTACTAACCACTCCCCCTTCCTACAAAAGCCACAACTTGTTTTAATGGGACAATGGATGAGTGTCCAAGTGTAGGTTGTAAGAGGGAAGTACGATCTGTCTAGACTAGGTTCCTCAATATAGGAGGGCTAGAAATATAAGGGGGAGGCAACCGAGACAAGAGAGATTTCATTTAAGAGAGGAATCAATCCCCAGCGAAAGGATGGAGTTGGGAGCTGAGTTGCTGCATTGTTTTGAGGTTCTTGAGGAAATCAACCCTGTTGCGTATAGGATTGCCTTACCAACAACTCTTGCCAAGATGGATAACATCTTTCATGTCTCATATCTTAGAAAGTACATACCAGGTGATAACCATGTTATTGATTGGAATGCTTTACAGGTACAAGACACAGGGGTGGTAACAATCGAGTTGCTCAAGGTGCTCGGAACATGTAAGCTCCACTTGCATAATCGAGAGGTTCTGCAATGCAAAGTCCAGTGGGATCAATATGCAGAAGATTCTGCCACATGGGAAGACTATGCTAAAATGAAGCAAAAGTTTCCACAAGTCTTGCTAGATTTTGAAAATTCTTGAAAACAATGATGTTTTGAAGAGCACACAGGAAATACTAAGAGGGGGGGGTGAATCAGTATTTCAAAACTTTTAAAACTTTAAACTAGATAACTCATATAAATCAGAAATCAGATCATAAAGAGCATCAAAACAACCATGGGAAGATAAACACCAAGATTGCGTGGAAAACCCTTTCGGGTAAAAAACCAAGGAAAAATATTGCTTTTATTTATCTCCAAAGGGCACCAACACTGTTACATAAGTGAGCACCAACTCACTGGAAGCACCAACTTCCATGAAGCACTAACTTCGATTTCATTTAGTGAGCACCAACTTTCCTTCGAAGCACCAACTTCGAATACACCAAAGCACCAACTTCAGTGGTTGCAGCACCAACTCCAGACTTCGAATACAAATCTGCAAAACACTGATTCAAGCAATGAATTTACATGAACTATGAGGCTCTCAACCACATACACGCTGCAACACTTAACACCAATCTTCTGTAACAAATAACTCCTTGAAACAAAAAACTACAACTTTGATATTTTTCTCAAATGTAAATCTACAAGCATATAACCTCTCCAATTTGCTCTCTTACACAAACTGAATAC
>VDFB02379120.1:0-22241 GCA_007258455.2 Sequoia sempervirens | reverse complement strand
TATTGTTGCATTTGTTGTCATCATTCTTGTCAACCTACGAAAACTAAGTTGCAAAATTCATTTATGACATTCCAACAAATTTTTAGGTGGAAAATAGAAGCTTAGATCTAGCACTAGACGACCCCAAAAGTTGATCAAGACCCCTACACAAAGACCCATTTTCCATTGGCTGAATGAGTCCTTGTAGGCACAATAGAATAAATTTTTTGAGTAGGTTTGTTGTCCTCTGCACCTTCTAGATCTTCTGAAACTTGACTGTTTAAGTTTGTTAGTTGTCAGGATTTTGTAATTATTATATCAGGGCATTTAGGATCATTAAGTCAATCATTCTAAAATATTTCCAATCCATTTTATTCCCCCTTTAGATGTAGATCCAAGTTTGATTGGCTCACCATTAGGGTTGAAAGTCAATATTTTCACCTTGTGATTTTCATCCTTATGTAATGTGGAAAAAGGCCACCTTTGTATCCTAGGCTCTTGGCATTTAGGACCTAGGATCCCCTTTTTCTATATTTCATTTAGTAACCTGCAAACCAAGATATCAAAGAAGATAATCATGTAGACCTCAAGACTCAAACACCAAATCAACCATAGATCTAATTTTCCAAACATGTCCACAAATGAGTAACCATAGTAAAGAAACCAACAAGCATCCAGGAGATAAGAACAACCTCCTAACACTAAACCACATCACCTCCAAGTAACCACATACATGACAATGTTGTGCCAATGCTTAAATATACATGCATATCTATCACACCATAATCATCACTATTGATGCACTCGCAGTCAACTCTCACCAACATGAGATTCCACATCTCCACACATGTCAACCCAAGTCCTCAAAATAGAAGAAAACATATGTACCTATCACCATCAAATTTGAAACTCTAAAACACCTATAAGCCTATATCACGAAGCACCAAATTGATAATTGGTTGTACCATTATAAATGTCACATAAAAATATATACTCCTTCAATGTTTCACCTCTTGAATTGTCCAAATTCTCACACAATCACACCCCAAATATCAGGCACCTACAAGTGATCAAACAAGTACAAACCTCTTTGTACCACAAATTGAAAATATACATGATCCATTATGTAATATACTAAAAAAATCTCTAACGCTTTTTCGAAATAAAAAATTTGATTATGTATGTAAAATTTATGACCAAAACTATGTACTAGAGAAACATTTGACTTCATGGCCCCAAAAATTGGTGAAAAATAAAAAATATGAGAACCAAACATGTATGAATACATAATGCTCATAAAGAGCTTTATATAGACTATGAAAGTTAAAAATACAACAACCTAGGTGAAAGTTATGCCTAATGGAAAAAAAGTTTCTCAATTTTTCTATAAGGGTGACAAGTAGGTGGCTCACTAGCAACAACGATGCCCAAGTGGTGTGTGGGTAGAGGAGATGGAAATAGATGTGAAAAGAAATTAACTATGATTAAAAAAAAAAAATTGATGGCCCTACCATCTAGGAGGTTGATCCCCCATAGGACCTAAGGGCCCACACCAAGGGGCTAAGCCCTTACTGGCAACAGGAACACCGGTTGGGGACTGAACCATAATCGAGGTTGGGGGATTGTGGATCCCCACAATTAATTTTTAATTTTTTAATTATTATTTTTCTTTAAATATTTCTTATGTAGGCCAATAAGGAAATTTTTTTACCTCTATAGACTCATACAATCGTACGACCTAGGGCAAAGGATAATTTTTTTTGCATTTTTTTATAGTGGCAAAAATAGGGAAAATTTTATATGAATTTTTATTTCTTAGTCATCCTAGATCTAATAGAGAGGTTTTTTTTATCTCAAGAGGTCATATATAAAACTTACCCTACAAAACCCTCATATGAAAGCACATCTAGGAAACCCTTTTGAAGAAATATTTTTCAAACCCAAGATTTTCAATAAGCCCAATAGATTTACAAACTCCAAAACCCCAAATCTACAAAACAACACCTACACAATGTGTCCATGCCTTGAAATTTCTTAGATCTATCATGCATAACCATGGATTCAACTTTGCACCAGATCTACTCACACAAGGGTTATACCAAACCTTGAAGCTCACACCTCCCATAACCATGAATAAAGCTCTAATACCATTTGTAATGAAATAAATGCATAATACCCAAAATGTTAAATCAATTTCCTACATAACCCCATGAGAGAAAAGCATGCATGTAAGCTTAAAAAATAGCCATAATGCAAAGATCAAGTAGAAAATCCATAAGATAACACAACGTATACCTTGGGAAATAATCAAGAGGGAAAAATATAGCCCCCAAAAGCATACATACTCTATTTATTATTCAACAATAAATCAATACATGCACTTAGAGTTGCAATGAATGCTTAAAAAACATCAAACCTCTCCTATGCATCCTCCATTAGTCCAAGCATGAATCCACACATCCCATGTCATGCTTCACATATGCACTCCTTAGAAGAAGACTCAATACAATGACAACTGAGTCACACATGCAACCTTAACCACTAAACATATGCTTTCTTATAGAGATTCATTCTCACACAAATACAACCAAGTGGTAAGATAAAACCATGTGCCCCAAAACCATGAGTACACAAAACCATTGAACCCTCATTTACTTTTTGATAAAAATATTATTTATGCTTTTCCCCAAATAATAATTAATTATTCTATGGCTCCCAAATAGAAAATAACTAACCCAATGTTACATATAACTTTACAAGTGGTCCTAAATAAACATCTAATGTGGCTAAACATATCTCCTAGATGTGCCACACTAAATATTTATCTAATTTTACATGATAAAATAATTCATGTTATTCAAGGTGTACAACACCTATTCCTAACACAAAAAAAATCCTTAAAAACTCCTATTCCCCACTTGGAGCTCAATAAATTTAATTTAAGATTTTAATGACCCCAAAAATGTTTTGAAAATATAAAATTTCATTGGGGTCATTTTTAAATATTAAAATTTATTATTTCCTTATTTATTTACATTGGCCCAAAAAAAATGGAATAGAATATTTAACCACCTAAACTAAATTAATTAGAAAGTGGACATGACAATGAAGCTCTCAAAAAAATACCCCAAATACATTTTTCTCAAAAGTTAGAGCTTATATGAATAGGTATGAATTTTTTAAAGTTTAGGCACCAAAATCAAAACTCAAATGGAGAGGGATTAGGAGTAAAGATGAAGGATACAAATGTCAACATGAAGTCATTAGGTGCTTGCTAATATAATGTATACCTAAAAGTAACATTTAATATTCCTTAGATTGAAAAATTACTATTTAGAAGCTACAAACTACTTTTATACTACTAAAATCATTGTTAGGAAGTTGGAAATTATCTTCTATATTATGTGGTTGATTTTTTGGGTGGAAGGTGGTTTCCTAAGGTAATATTCCCTATATCTTGGGTGGCATTGTTAGGTTTTACCTCTAATATCAAAGTGTGGAGGGTTTATGGATCATTGCTCAAAGGTGGTGGTTTAGTCAACCTATGGTGGCAAGGCGAGTTGCAAGTGATGGTCCATTGTAATAAAATTGGTAGTTTGAGTACTAGTTTTGACTGGTATTGGATGTGCCTATTGGTGCTTGTACTTGACAATGAATAGTCAAGGACTTGGTTTATGGACTATGCAATACCCTTTACCCTCCTTCCCAATCAAAATTTCCTAAAACCTTCAAATTTTCCTATGTAATATGATGTAAATCACATATTTATTGATGTGGACCCCTACATAGAGAATATTCTCTACCAAGATGTTAATAATATGCCATGTAGTATTATTTTCATGATGATAGTGGAGATTTTTTTTAAGGTCCCACAACAAAGATATATAATTTGAATGATTTGATTGTTGCTCTATTTTTGGGGCTTCTATACGTAATGTCAAAGTTAAATTTGATCTAAATGCTCTAAAATGATGGTAATGTGTTAAATTTTACAATCATCTCCTAAATGAAACCTTCACAAATCTACTTTCTAATGTCCAATTTGGACACAACAAAAGGAAAAATAATATATCTCAAATACCACACTTAATGGTGATATGATGTTTGCTCTATCAAGCTCTAAAATAAACCTACAACATAAATCCATAAAGAAAAAGCCCCTAAAATATGGGATTTATATCAAACCTTTTTTAATCTTCAAATCATCATTTGATACAAGAGAAGAAAATACTTATGCAATCGAGAATTTTTTTTATCTTCAATATTAGATCTTCATAAAAGACTAACCCAAGACACTCTTAAGCTCTAATACCAAATTTGAGGTTTGACTATATCTAGAAAACCACTCAAAATCAAGAGGGCCTTAAGGAAGGTACAATGAAATCCAATATAACATTATAAACTATGTTCTACTCAAATGATGTAGCACAATGATATTATATTCAAGAGATGCTCATATGAGAGCAAGAGTTGGGTATATATAACATACAACACCGAGAGATGTGAATGTATAACTAATTTGGGATAAAGGATATGTAGTCACATGTGTAGTACAACTCTACTAAATAATAAAATTACAAGTCACATGATGCAAATACAACCTACCCAAGTAGAATATACCTAAACAAGTTTATGATGAGGGGCTACTTCACCCAACACACACACATAACACAACAAATATCAACATAGAAAAATGTAGGAAAAAAAAACCCACTTTTGATTACTTCTAGAAAATGAAATTGCAGATTCATAAATTATAATTTTGTATCTAGATGGGCATATCTCACTATAGAGAAAATCAAATCTCTAAGAAAAATCTACAATTTGGAGCCACAATCTGCACTAATGGAGTTTCCTCCTATAACCTCCATTCAACCCTTTATTTGACACTAATAACTACCTTAAAATATTCTAGAGAGTGTAACTCCCCCTTTTTTTGGTGCCAAAAGTCTAATCGTTCAATTTCAATTTTTGGTGGAACTTCTTAGAGCCATACATTTTGACTCAAGTGTTCAATTTTCTATTATAATATATCGTTGGAAAGCTCTTGAAGAGATACAAAATGAGATAATGATCATTTTTGTCCATTTTTAATATTTTATGAGGCTTCTAATGGTTTTAAATTTTTAGTTTGAATTCATATTGGAGAAATTCCTGGGATGAAAACTTTAATATCTCACAAATGGTATAGGATATTGAGAAGATTCTTCTGCCACTAGATACATTTTTCAATTTAGCTCCTAGGGGTAATTTTTTAGGTCCATACATGCCCATTTAGGATGAATTACTAAAAATGGTAAGTGATCATTTTGACCTTTTCAGGCTTCTAAGTGTCTTACACCCCTTAAGTGTCATCATATATTAGGTTCATATAATGTGTTAAATTAATTTACTAGATACAAAAATAAAATAATGCACTAACATTTTTGACAAATTGAATTAGAGTAACTAGTAGAAAAGGGGTTCAATTTTTTTTACCTTGAGATTAAGTTAGGTTGATCTTTATCCATTTAAAAATGAACCTTAGAGTTGAATGAGAATTTTCAAGTAGAGATAGAATGTATCAAAGTAACTGAGAATGAGGGTGTAATAATGACAAGTACATGGTGAATGCATGAGAAATGGTGTAATCAAGGGGTAGATAAAGATTGATAGTAATCACTGGACATGAGCCAAACCAAGTGCAAGAGTATTCCACTTGTTGATATATTTTTACATTAAGGCATTCCACCAAGATGGACACAAAACTAAATGGGAAATAGAATGGACATATTCTAATTTCACCATTACATTTTTTCTCTTACTTTGATGTGCATGAATTTAACATGATCATGAATTTCAAAGTATATAGACAATATGGGCCAACATAAAAATGAGGTACATAGAGTTTCATTAAAGGATATTATCCTTGAAAAGAATAAAATAATTCTTGGTGCATCTTATTTAGAATGAGTGTTGCATAAAAACCTACAAAAAAGTGAAAACATATGCAATAAGTGTTGAATGCACAAGACAATTGAGATGGGGGGTGAATCAGTTGTACATTCAAACATCAAAACCCTAATTAACAATCAAATCTACATTATTCATTAAATCCTTAACAACCATTAAACCCTTATCATGCATTAGAAGAATATAACCATGAGAAATAGTAATGCAAACACATCCAAAAACATGATAACACCAAATTTATGTGGAAAACCAAAGAAGGGAAAAACCATAGTGAGGATTAGCTCACAATATAAAGTATTTGTAACACCAAATACAATAGGCTCACTACTGGAGGGCTCACTACCTGAAAGAAAGAAGCACTCATTGCCACATTAGAAAGAAGAAAGAAAGAATATTGTTACAATGAGAAATCCATTTCAGAGCAACAAAAAAGATCCATCATTTCATACTAGATCATTCACAGTCTCTTTGAAGAATTTAGACACCTTACTCTCAATGCTTCCAGTATTATTAGGCATTAAATCTCACACTACATTTTGCTCTTCCACACTTTGTATCTCAAAACTTTACACCACACACATCACACACTCATCCTCCATCAATTCATTATGCATATATACCATCCTCAACCTTGAAAAAAATCTACAAGGTTGGCTATGCACCTCAAACGTGCAAATGCAAAATAGGTTGACACCAAAACATTCCCACAGTGGAGAGGAATAAAGGTTGACCATATCACACCTTAACTCAGACCCAAATCTACACACACATGCCACACCAACTTGAAAAAACATTGAAGCACATCCATAATTGGTGTAAACAACCAAGTTCGGTCGAACCTATGTTAACAACATTAAAAATTTAAGTATACACTTCATTTGATCCAAAGATGACTCATGAAACACACAGAACACTTAAACATAATCTAGAATATTTCATGTCAACACCCTAAAATCCAAAAAATCCTTTGCAACAACAAACACTTAAAAGATATATTCATTTTGTACACCCAATTAACCTTCTACATACTGTAACTCGTGAATCCAACCTTATGGAGAACCAAAACTCAAATAGATCATATTGAGGATAGATACATACATTTTAAGTACACTCCTAGGTCCGCAAGACCATAAATCACATTACAGAGAAATGTGGAGTAAAACCATTTCTCCCAAACAACATTGCATCACAATTCACACACTCATGAACACAAATTCTTCTGCCAAATGATCCAAAACATGAAACTCTTTATGTAATATCTTTAAAAACATATAATAAACATATCCAAACCACAAAAGTAGATCTTTAACCATGAAGAAATGCAGAGAGAAAAATTGAACACTACTCTACTACACTGAACACTCTTTACCATATTGTTTCCTCTTTTATTCAAATTTTCTCAAAAGCACTTGGAAACCAAGCACCACAAAAACCAACTCAACATTTGCAATAATCCTCTCATCATATCAACCATACAAGAGGTTGAACATCCATAAACATATTCTTATCAAAATAACACTAGAAGTTGACATCAGTGAGACTACTAATAACAACATAATGCAACTAATCAAAGCATCTCCATAGGTCGATATCAATGCAAAAAAAAGATCTGTTGACATCAATAACAACACAAACTTCCAACAATCTCTCCCTTTGTCATTTATGGTAACACATGATATGAAAAAAAATTAATAACAACTCTAATCACCAACACATATACTGTACATTAGTGTGCACTACTCCTCATTGCACAAACATATGTTCTTTTCAACACTTTCTCTTTCCCCCCTTTTCTTCATATAGATTTTGAGCTAACTTTCTCTCCCCCTTTGATATTAAATGGCAAAGGGAAACACATTTTATTTTCTTTGTTTCCCCTTTGACATCATCACACATACACCTACTCTACAAATTCCTTTTCAATTTACTTCTCTATACAATCCCCCTTAGGAGTAGACAACATGCTACATCAACCAACAACCACTACAACCTACAATTTTCCTTTTTCTACTAATATCCTTTGAAACAACTGATAAATGATAATATTTTCATGCTTACTCTCTTCCCATGCAATGACAACACTTACTCCCCTTGACTACAATGACCAACAATGCCACTCCCTGCTCCCCCAAAGTGGTAGCCACCAACATCAGTCCAGAACAAGGAATGAAACTTGAAATCCACTGAACTGATGCATAACCTTATGCATCTAATTGAAAGGAGGGGCAATAAACCCTAACTTATATCGAAGAAAGTTAAAATTATCCTTAGGAAGATCCTTTGTGAAGATATCAACAACTCGATCCTTAGTAGGCACATGCTCCAACTTCACCTCATTCTCTGCAACTTTTTCTCTAAAAAAATGATACCAAATTGAAATATGGTTTTTCCTTGAATGCACTATCGAATTCTTCAAAATATTGATAGCACTTGTGTTATCACATAAGATAGGAATTGGTTCATCATATGACACTTTGATATCGTTCAATTTTTATTTCATTCACAACACTTATGTGCAACATGATGATCCAACAATTTACTTTTCCTTTGTAGTAGATAAAGACATTGAATCCTGCTTCTTTCTTAGCCATGAAACCAACATGCTTCCAAGAAAGAAATCACCACCACTTGTACTTCTTCTGTCATCCACACAACCTTCCCAATCTGCATTTGTATAAGCACTTAGAGAGAAATCAATATTCTTTGGATACCATGAACTATGTTTTGTAGTGTCCTTCAAGTATCTAAATATTCTCTTTACTGCTACCACATGTGACTCTCTAGGATCTTCTTGAAATATAGCCACAAGATAAAATACATACATGATATCCAGTCTAGTAGCAATAAGGTACAATGGTCCACCAATCATTAATCTATACTTGCTTTGATCAGCCTTAGGAGATTCATCATTCTTACTCAACTTGCAACTAGTAACCATAGGATTTCATATCGGTTTAGAGTGTTCCATTCCAAAATTATTCAAAATTTCCTTAACACACTTGGACTATGATATGAATATTTCTTTCTTTGCCTTATTAATTTGTAGCCTAAGGAATAAATTCATCTCCCCAAACATAGACATCTAAAACTATTTTTTCATTTCTTCTACAAATCTCTTACACATATTTTCATTTCCTTCAGAGATTATATCATCAAAATACACAACCATAATCAAGATTTTATCTTTCTCAACTTTAAAATAAATATTTCTATCTACAATACCTTTTTTGAATCCCTGCTACAACAAGTATCTATCCAATCTTGCATACCAATCTCTATGAGCTTGCTTGAGTCCATATAATGCCTTCTTCAATCTGCAGACCATATTAGGATTATCTAATAATTGAAAACCTTTTTATTTTTCCATGTATACCTCTTCTTCCAACTCACTATTCAAGAATACAAACTTTACACCCATTTGATAAAATTTAAAATCCTTATGTGCTGCAAAATCATAAAACATCCTAATAGCCTCCATCCTTGCCACATGAGAAAATGTCTCCTCAAAGTATATTCCTTCTACTTGTGAGTGACCTTTACACACAAGCCTTGCCTTGTTCTAAACAAATTCTCCATTCTCATTCATCTTGTTCCAAAACACCCATTTAGTTCCAATCACATTCTTGTTTGCTAGTCTTGGGACAAGTTCCCAAGTCCGATTTTTCTCAATCTGCATCAATTTTTCTTCCATATTATTGATCTAAAATTCATCTTTACATGCCTCAATCATTGTTTTAGGTTCAAATTTAGAAATTAAACATAAATTTACATATTCTTTTGTCATAGCATCCTTTCTAAACTTTTTAATACACCTTTTCTTTTGTCACCAATGATTTGATCTTTAGAATGATTCTTCTACACATACTTATGGGTCTAAGGGATCCTTTTTGGAGCTTCTTTTTCTTCAAACTACACTTATTTTTCCTTACCATCATATTTCTCTTCTTCTTTGCAAGAGGACTCATCTGATTCATACCCTTCTATCAACACTGAGCTTTTATGTAAGCCTTCATCCACTTTGACACTTGCACTTTCAACAATCCTTTTATCCTTTTGTTGTAGCACTGTAATCCTTCTTTTGTAGAGTATCCAAGGAAGATTCTCTTCATGATTTGCACAAACTTTCCCAAGTTTTCTTCATCTCTTCATATAGCACTTTCTTCCAAACACTTTGAAATATTTGATAGTAGGAGTTCTTCCATACCATAACTCATAGGGAGCTTTGAAATATTTTTCCTTGCTTGCACTCTAAGTATATATAATACAATATGAATTACTTCTCTAGTAGACATATAATAGATTTACTTCACATAACCACATGCAAAATCAATATAGATAGTTCACATTCTATGCAAAATATCATTAAAGTTTGCAGAGATCAAATGTCAATGGTTTGAGGGAAACATTATGCCAATACCAACACTTAAGCATTAAATTCCATGACATCTATGATCAAATAGACTATAGATTCTCCCCAAAACTAGACCAAAAACTAGGCTCATCAGTCATTATATTTTTAAAGAAATAAATGTACTTTGTATAAATACTTGAATGTAATTAGGAGATGTCAACTCCAATTTATTTTGTAAACATTATAATTATTCAAAAATTACAATGTCGTTATACAAAAGGAATAGGAAATATGTTTAATTACATTTTATCCTTAATATTTAATATAATATTTTAGCATTAAAAAAATATGTTGATTTTTTTAACTCGTTGAATCATGTGTGTAATCTTGTCATAGTTTTAACACTTAGCCTCAAACTTTCTTGGATATTTGGTTCATTTTTTATTTTTTCTCCTCTTTGAAGTCTCTATGAAAGTGCCTAACCTTGTCATAGTTTCAACATTGCTTCAAGATTTCTAGGAGATTTGGCTCTCGCATAAAATTTATATCTAGATTTTTATTTCTTCTTGTCCTTATTAATACTTTCTCTTTTGGTATTTCATGAACAACTACGACTTCATTATATAGTTGGAATATTTGTATCACATCTCCTCCAAGAGTAAAATTACCACAAACTCATTCATTTTGAGCTTTGAGGCAATGCTCCTAACTTCCACCACCAAGTGAACCTATGAGTTTGGAAAGAACATAGTATTGTCATGTAATGGTATTTCTCATCTATTTGCATTCCATTAGAGTGAAACTAGGTCACAACCATATGAAAACAAATTACTATCCATACAACCACCATTATCCATTCTCAAGCTATACATCTTTCTCAAGAAAAGTTTGCTAACTAGAGATTTATCATAGTACAAATCTCCCAATTTATTCTAAATATGTTAAATGTAATTTTTTCATCTACATAAAATAAAATCTTAATGAGTCAATTTACCTTTCAATCTAATATATTCCAATCAACTTGTGATATTGCAACGATTTTGATTTGGATACAACAATCTATAGATATCTATTTATAAGCATATGCTCCATTTTGAGCTTCCATGACTCAAATTTAGTACCAACAAACCTCTCCATATCTATACTTGATATTCTTGTAAAAAAAATTACGATACGCTTGTAATTTTTTTTTATAGCAAGATCTCCTTTTACACAATATTCCACTCAAACTAAGATTATAAAAAAAACTTATCATTAACACCTGAGGTGATCAAGATTTGATACCAAATGAAAGGAAGGTGGAGTATGGGATTTCCAAAAATTATGATCTTAGGTAACTAGCCATCACAAATAAAATACAAGGTAAATGAAATAATAATACAAGATGCATAGACTCAACACATTATGCAATATTATGCAATATATACATAGATGAAACCTTTTCAGATAAAAAACCCATAAAAAAATCATTTTAATAATTAGAATATTTATAGAGTTATCTATATAAAGTTATAGACAAAACTTAGGGATAACACTTCTCCTCACTTCTACATGGCTAATAATTCCTCTTTGCATAGCGATAGAATTCATTGTTAATCTTTAAATTCTCCACAACTCTCAATAGGAAAGAAACTCCTTAAATATATAAGGGGTGGCTAAATACCTAAAGGGTTATTAGTCACACCTATTCAAAACTACCATTCTAAATAATTAATATTCTAATGTTTTATTCGACCATTAATTATTTAAACAGTATATGCTTTATAAACCATATAATATACATAAAGTTAATCTTATATTGGAATATTACATAAATGTTATAAAGGTATGAACCCTAATAAAATTATGTTCTAACACTTCCCCTTAATGTTAATAGGGGTAGTACCTGTTATTTTTTGTAAAAGAAAAAATGAAGCACCCAAATAATAATGTAGGTATTCTTTGATAGTGATAAATAGGGACGCACATATGCCAAAATGAAGATCATGTATTATAGACTATATGAAGGTCATTTTGTCATAATTTATAATTTGAGTGTTTTAAAAATGATGCTTTTGAGGTCTTATAAATTTGTTATTAGAGCATAGGACTCCTCAAACCAACCTTCCCTAAGTTCATTACAATGCTTTTATATGTGGAAGAATAAAAAAGAGAACAATTTTACAATATTTCTAAAGGACATACATATCATGCAAGGGAGGTCTTATGCTATGTTTGTTAGATCTCACATCCAACATTTAGCCACTAAGAGGTGTCATTGACATGTACACTCCCCTTCAATAGTATCACCTAAGGCCAAGCATTGATTTGAATTTGGAAAATTTGGTACTTACATAGAGATTTGATATGTGATTATTGGGATTCAAATCTAGTTCTTATTGATCATAGTATATCATACACTTGATAATCAAATGAATAGAACTAGAGAAAAAATTTATAAAGAAAAGCTCTCCCTTGATTGAAGTGCCCATGATCTTTAATGTGATTTTTTTCTTTACAAAAGGAGCCTTTGGTAAAGGTAAACTAGTTTTAGTTATGAAACATAGAAAAATGAAGTAGGGGTTCAAATAGGGAGGGTTTTATACCAAATTTGGGATATTTCACCAAACTTACTATAAATGGAAAGGGTGAAATGGGGTGAATTAATGCACCCATTCTTCTATTTCATTCAGGAAATGAGATCCCTCAAGTCAAAATCCACTTTCAACCCTTGGGTGAGTGAATTCTATGAAGGATCTAACAATTTCCTTTGTGTGTGGATGGGGGTCTAGGTCAAATAACACTTTGGGGAGAAAGACTAAAAATAACAAATCAACTCCAAAATGCAATCTATCAATTAGATTTGGCACATTAAACATAAAACTGAAGGAACCTACAAAGTTTTTGGCAGTTATGAAAGGGATAAATGTTGTGTACCTCTCAAAAAATGGTGTTTTCAGAAGTTGTCTGAGGACTCATTTTACCAATGGAAAATGGGTCCTAGGTTGGGCTCTTCAAAATCTATTTCTGGGTCCTCTACTCCCATGTCTACACTTCCAGATTCCTAATTTTCATAGCCGAATAGTCAAAAATAAATCTATGATCCAATTTTTTGTGAGATGACAACAAAGGTGACAACAAATGCAACTTTGCAATTTTGCAACTTTGAGATCTTCAACTTGCCAATCTGCAACACACAAAGAGAGGGGAAAAATGTTTGTTTTTGGTGAATGGTGGTTTGCCTTGGTCAAACCCCATTTTGGTAATTAAACCTTGAAATAAAATGAAATGGCATGAAATGAATGATGAATGAACAACTCAATGTTAGAACTCACCAAACCCTTGAATGAACCTTTGGAAATTTGAAATCTTGATGTTGATCTTGCATGAAATGGCTCTAATAGATGTGGATATTGATACTTAAATCTTTGACTTGAATGCTTGAAACCTACATCATAATGTTAGCTCCACAAACATGCATGATTGGACATAGCTTTGACATGATGAATGGATCTTGAATGCTACAACAAATGATGAAGAAATATGCTCTTGAATGCTCTTGACAATAATATTGGCTCTTGTTAAGTTCACATCTTGTTAGCTTACTTGAATTGATGAAATAACCTTGTATTTATAGATATTTATCCTTAATTTCCCAAAATTCAAATTTCATAAGACGACATTGAAATATAGATTTGAAAACATTAAAATACCACCAAAAACATAATTTAAATTTAGGTCCTAGGTCTAAGGGATGACCCATTCACCCATGGCGAATGGGTCATATGTCCCCAAACCTAGGACACACATTGCTCAATGAGAAATATTATGTTAAGGCATTAATGAATGTCCTCATCTTCAGAAAATGTGATTAAATAGGCTTGTATTTGAATTAAAGGGGCAAATTAAGGAAAATTAAGCTCAATTAATTAAAGGAGCCCTAAGTAAGTGTGAAATTATAAATAAATACACTTTACAACACTAAATTAAAAAATTATTAAGCTTATTTTAATTAATAGGGCCCTAAAATTAATGTGAATATGTAAAATATGTATTACAATACTAAATTAAGGCACACTTAAGTCCAAATTAACATTAATTCTAAATTAAGTGTGAAAATGTAAAAGGGATACATTTTTCTACACTACATTTAGCCCCCACTTTAGTGAGAGGAAGAACTTGCATCAAACTCACACTAAAGTAGTCAAGAGGGGTCCAAGTGCACCAATGTTGATGGGATAGAATAACAAAGATTAATGAGGTTGCCAAGCCCCTAGGATCAAGATCCTATGTCAAACCAACATAAGCACAAAGGGGCACACATAAGAAGTATGATATGCAATGTAGCAAGACCAGATACAAAAACATACTATGTTAAAGACTAAAAGAAAAAAAAGAAAAAAATAATAATAAGGGGTGGATCAAGCCTCAATTGTTTCTCCAAATCGATGTGGATCAAGCCTCAACCATTTGTCCAAAAACATTCACAAGCAGAACTCGATGTCCACTATGCAAACAACAATGCATGCTCACTTCGGCCTAATGGAACCTCAGGCTGTCCACTAGGTGAGCCCCTAGAAAGTGGCTTAGTGAGAAATTCATGCTAGGTCTATAGGCTCTCACTATACTAACCATACCAAATATATCCCTTTGATAACTCCAATAGGGCACCACAAAAATATGAGCTTCAAGCTTCACAAGGTTAACATGCTATGTTATGGTAAAAAAATATGAACAAAATGTAGATAGGATAAGACAACATAAGATACAGTCAAAGAATTTCAAAATGATAAATTCCAATGTATGCCCCCACTTTAAAGAAATTGATAATGCCATTGTTGTGAGAAATTTACTTTAAAGTAGCAAATAATCAATGCTAACAATAAAGAAGACATAAGAGCTTACTCAGAAAGCCCTATGCCAAGTCATGTGTTTCCAAATGAAGCTACATCTTGAATAAGGGGTTGACCCTCAAAATGCAACACTAAAGATAACATAGAAAGAAACTATGTCACACATGAGCCAACTTAAGGCATGTCATTCACATCCCAAGCTTGCTCTTATATATACATGGAAAGCAGTCAACTAGCCCAAAAGAGGCAATGACAAGTTCTATACTAGGACAAGGCTACCTAGCCCCTTGCCCCCACTTAGTGCAAGACAAGGATGAGTCGAGGTAAGTGATGAGAAACATGATAGAATGAAAATCAATGTCAATTAGAGGAAATAGGTGCTTCAACACAAGAAAGAGCACCAAGATGTTTAATTTTATCACTCAAAGCCTTATCTTGATTAGTAGAATGACCATGAACTCTATGATATGCACAAAATGAACTCTTATTGTAAAATTTCTTCCATGTTCTTGGAGGGAGAGATATCAAGCGATCTTAGAGAAGTCTTGACAAGATACTTTCTTGATTGATAGTAGTTATTCCTTTCTTTTTCTTCAAAGATATCTCTTGCTTAGTACAAGGTGTCATACTTACACAAGACTCTTTAGATTGTGATATTTTGTACTCTCCTTTGAGGGAGGGCATAAAATCTAATGAAATCCAATCATTACCAAGACATTTCCTAGGAGTTTTTTTCATGATTGATATTAAGCGAATATTTCTTTGATTCTTTCATTTCTTTTGAGGGGCAGTAACCAAGACCACTAGTTGTTTCTATCAGTTCAGGATGCACCAAGGTTAAAGTTGTCTTAGAAGAATCTTTTGTAATAGTGTTGGTATTGAATGAAGGATTTTTTGACGCTTTTGTTTCTTTTGATGGAAAATAATCAAGACCACTAGTAGTTTCTTGCATTTTAGGCTCTATAGGGACACATATACCTTGTTCTCTAGCACCACATCCTCTCCCACTATAACCAGGTTGTTTCAAAATTTTGTAGTTCCTCTTCCATAAATATTTTCCACTTCTTTTGGATTCAATGGTTTCTCATAATCAACTTCATCAAAGTTGTGTAATTTTCTTCTTCTTCTAAAGTGGTTGAAGTGGATGATTTTGATGGTTCTTTTAAATTTTGTGTCGACATAACCACTTTTTCTTTTCCCTTTTCAAACTCTTTTGTTATGATCTTGTATTCTCCCATGAATGTAGGAGTAAAATCCAATGATCCCAAATCATCCACCAATAACATTGTGAAGGGTTTAGAGAACTTATCTTTTTTTTATTCTTGCATGGGTTCTACTTGTGTAGTTGGTGTCAATGTTTTTAAAGGACTTTCCTTGTCTTTTACAAGTTGTAAAACACTGGAAGGATCAGGATCAAATTTTATCTTATAAACCTTGTCCTTATAAACATACTTCATTATATGATGAAGAGTAGAAGGCACTACATTCATCTCATGAATCCATGGTTTGCCTAAAAAGAGATTATATGAAATATTTTTAGGCATAACATGAACAAGAGTTTGCACTATAACCTTTCCAACTATAATAGATAATGTGATCACACCAAGCAGTTGTTTTCCTATGTTATCAAACCCACGAATAGATAAAGAATTAGGTTGTATTCAATTTTTTCTACTCCAATCTTATCCAAAAGGTTTATGCTACACACATTAATGGCTGAGCCATTGTCAACAAGGGTTATCTTTATCCCTTTCCTATTAATAATAGGTACTATCATGAAAGCTTCATTTTTTTCACTTCTAAAGGAGGTAGCTCACTTTGGTGGAAAATAATATCAACATTCATTCCTTGAATTATGGCTACTATATCATTTGGATTTGTAGTAGAGGGAACCACAACTTGTTGTAATGCATTTTGAAGCATACTATGATAACTAGGTTAAGGCTTGAATAAGGTCTGATAAGGATATCTTAAAAGGAGTGTTTTTAAGTTGTTCAACAAGATCATACTCCTTTCCACTATGTGAAGGAAAATGAGGAGCACTAGGCAAGATAGGTTGAGGTAATGGTAATGAAGTAGGGATGGCTTTTGGTTGCCTATTGTTCCTTGTATTGTATGTGTGAGAAATGGTATTGTAACTTAGTTGTTGAGAAACATTGTTATTGTCAAGTTGCCTTGTAAAGTTCAAGATATCTCTTGGAGCTAATCATTCCTTTTTAGGCGACTGTAAGATAAGCATGGGCTTGGTTTTAACTTGAGGTTGATATGAGGGTGAATAAAGGATAAGAAATGGCTCAAGAGATCACTTCAAGGGATATCTAATGTTCATAACCTCAAAAGACTTATCCCTATTTTGATTATCTTTTATCAAAGGGGATTCTAAGTTTATCTCATTATTTTCATCTAATGAAGCCACATTACTATTGTTTGAAAGACACATTTCAATTCTATCATTCTCTTGCACAATGATATCTACCCTAGTAGGATAGCTTTTAGGAGAGGAGTGAACAAGATGTTCATCACATTCCATGGTTAGATTTTGTAAAGTAACTTCATCAAAAATAGGTGAGGCATTAAGAAAAGAAAAACTATCATTGATTGAATCCTTTTGTTCAATTAGATGTTTCCAAGTGGGATATGCATTAGTTAGGAGAGGGAAAAATAAGACTCTCATGACTCTCAATGAGTGTATCATCTAACACCATGCTATATTCTTCACAACTAGGAGAGATATTAGGAGAAGAAAAAATGTGATTGTCATGATTTTCCATGATTTCATCCTCTTTCTCTAAAGTATTCTCACAAGCGAGGGATGATGGAGACTAGGTAAAGTGATGGTAAGAAATGTATCAATGATCTCATCCTCTTGTGCCATAATATCTTCCAAAGTAGGAGAGTTTATAGAAGAGGAGCTTTCAACATTGTCATGATTCTCAATGGGTGTATCTTCTAACACTAAAATACCTTCATCACAAGTAGGAGAGGTATTGGGAGAAGAGAAACTATGATTATCATGACTGTCTATGCTTGCATCTTCTTCTATCACAACATTCCCACAAATAGGAGAGATATGAGGGGTGTGGAATTAAGGAATGTGTCAACATTTTCACTCTCTTGCACTAAGAGACTCCCATAACTAGGAAATATATTGGAGGAATGACTAACATGCTTGTTGGTGAGTTTTTTCTTGGCATACTTGGAAAGAAAATATACTAACATTGTGAATTTTGAGTGTGTGCCTAAAATGTAATCTATCCAACTTATGCAATGCTTTAAAATGTAAACACTTGTCTAATAGATCTGATGATTTTCATGGATGATTAGACCTAGATGCATAAAATATAAATTCCTAAAAATTTCTAGATTGAAACAAGGGGTTACCGAGAGCTATGATAAGTGTAGAAAACCACAAATAAGCTCAAAAAAGTTGTTTTTGTAGGCTTTGAAGGACTCATTCAGCCAGTGTCGAATGGGTCCTAGTACAATTTTTTTAAAATTGAAAAATGCAATTTTTGATTGATTAGATGTGTTCTCTGTTCCAGGTTTCAGACTGTAACTTCTGTGGCAATTTTTTTTAGAATTTGATTTCTTAATGCAAGTGAAATTAATGAAAAATGATGAACTATATGACACTTTTTGAAATGCAAATTTGACTCGGTTTTTTAATGTGAATGATTGAACATACAATGATATGCAAGTACTATGCAAAATTAGTCTGACATTATGCAATTTTTGTTGAAATGAAATTTTACACCTCAAATGCAATGCAACTTTATGTCAAATTTAGAAACCCTAAATGCAATGAATTAACTCCAATCCTAGATCTAGGGTTTGAATGCACTCTAAATAAGAAATTAGAATGTTCAAAACTTAGGTTCACCAAAATGAAACATAGAAAAATGAGGTAGGGGTTCAAACACATAGGGTTTTATGTCAAATTTGGGATATTTCACCAAAATTACTATAAAGGGAAAGGGAAAAATGGGGTGAATGAACCTACTTATTCTTCTATTTCATTTAGGAAATGAGATCCCTCAATTCAAAATCCACTTTCAACCATTAGGTGAATGAATTCTATGAAGGATCTAACAATTTCCTTTATGTGTGTGGGCGAGGGTCTAGGTCAAACAACACTTTGGGGAGAAAGATTAAAAATAGAAAATAAACTCAAAAATGCAATCTATCAATTGGATTTAGTAGATTAAACATAAAACTGAAGGAACCTACAAAGTTTCTGGCAGATTTGAAAGGGATAAATGTTGTGTACTTCTCACAAAATGGGTTTTCAAAAGCTGTTTGAGGACTCATTCACCCTATGGCAAATGGGTCTTGGGTAAGGCTCTTCAAAATCTATTTTTGGGTCCTTTGATCATTTTTTTGCACTTCCAGATTCTTAATTTTCATAGTAATATAGACAGATATAAATCTGGGATCCAAGTTTCCATGAGATGACAACAAAGGTGACAACAAATGCAACTTTATAATTTTGCACCTTTGTTATCTTCAACTTTTCTTCAACTTGCAAATATGCAACACACAAAGAGAGGGGGAAAATGTTTATTTTTGGTGAATGGGGGTTTGAAACAAAGAGAGGGGGAAAATGTTTTTTTTTGGTGAATGGGGGTTTGCCTTGGTCAAACCCCATTTTGGTAATTAAACCTTGAAATGAAATGAAATAGCATGAAAGGAATGATGGATGAACAACTCAACGTCACAACTCACCAAACCCTTGAATGAATATTTGGAAATTATAAATATTGATGTTGATCTTGCATGAAATGGCTCCAATGGATGTGGATCTTGATACTTGAATCTTGCTTTGAATCTTTGACTTGAATGCTTGAAACCTACATCACAATGTTAGCTCCAAAAACATGCATGATTGGACATAAGTTTGACATGATGAATGGATCTTGAATACTACAACAAATGATGAAGAAATCTTCTCTTAAATGCTCTTGACAATAATCTTGGCTCTTGTTAAGTTCACCTCTTGCAAGCTTACTTGAATTGATGAAATAACCTTGTATTTATAGATACTTATCCTTAATTTTTTGAAATTCAAATTTCACAAGCCGGCATTGAAATATAGATTTGAAAACATTAAAATATAGTCAAAAACATAATTTAAATTTAGGTCCTAGGTCTAAGGGATGACCCATTTTCCCTTGGGTGAATGGGTCCTAGGTCCCTAAACCTAGGACACACATTGCTCAATGAGAAGTGTTATGTTAAGACATTAATGATTGTCGGGTTTCCTCTTCAGACAATGTGATTAAATAGGCTTGGATTTGAATTAAAGGGGTGAATTAAGGAAAATTAAGCCCAATTAATTAAAAGAGCCCTAAATAAGTGTGAAAGTGTAAATAAATACACTTTACAACACTAAATTAAGGCATTATTAAGTTCATTTAAATTAATAGGGCTCTAAACTTAATGTGAATACATAAAATACATATTACAACACTAAAGTAAGGCACAATTAAGTCTAAATTAACATCAATTCCAAATTAGGTGTGAAAATGTAAAGGGGTATATTTTTCTACACTACAAGTTATAATAAATTGAGACTTTTACTAGTACTCAAATGATCCTTTTTCACTAATATTCTAAGCCATATTGATTCTTTAAGAGCTACTTTTGTACTTTAACATTTTAACTAAGGAGACATAGAAAGTAGCTTGTTTAAGTATTTCTTCTTCCATGATATAAAACTTACACCATTTTAAAAAAAACACGATCTAAGGTAGATTTCCCATAAATAAGATCACCAACATAGTGACACAATAATTGAATAATTTTATTCTAGGTGAAGGAAGAATAAAGACCATAATTCTTTATACCTTTAATATCATTTTAATATATATTTTTATTTTCTAAAATGATTATATTATATTCCACAAAATCTTAGATGTAATATCTATTGGATAATATCTAGTCTAAATATGATAAGGCATATCAAACTTATTACAAGATAAGTTTGGTCTTTTTACATGACGTATTAGGCTCTAATTTGATACATACTTCAAAAGATAATAACAATTTTATGGTTAATAATTTATAAAAAAGAATTAGAGCAAAAAAATGCATATATTTAGCTTTAAATACCACAATATAACGATGATCCTAGAATATAGAAATTCACAAGGTGTAAGTTAGTCATTTCAAATGGTTGATTTATTTTGGTTTTATAATTAGGATAAAAAAGTTAATATTACTTGTAATGAGTAAACATCCACATAAAACATAGTTATGATTATTTGATCATCTTCAATTTTTATAAAGAAGTCATGTGCTTGCCCTTGTTTAAATGTTCATAACCATACTCCAAACAATTGTATGCATTTAGATGACATGTAGTAAGCAAATACTTATTAAAAAAACTTATCTTGTTCTATAGAAACATGCGAGTTCATACATGGTTCATTAATTGAACATGCTTACCATAGTTATAAAATAGTTTCTACCAAGAGAAATATTCTTAAAATACAAGTATTCATTAAGAATAAATGTTTCCAAGTGAATAAAGCTTATCCAAAATTTTTAAGTTTGCTTGCAAATAAGGAAATTAATGTTTCAATGAGTAATGGCAAGCAAGATGATATAATAGGTAAAGAAGATGAGATAAGGTGACTAAATTCCAGCTATAAAAATTATTATAGTATGTAAAGCAAAATATTCTAATGCATATAAGGATCTTATAAAAGCAATAGACACAAATTAAATAAATCAAATGATTAGTTTCAATAGAAACCATTCAAACAACTTATAATTAATTAAAGCAAATATGATAATAGAAGAACCAATGATAAAAATTGTATTATCTCTTTCTCAAATTAAATGAAAAAGAGAGAAAACAACTTTAACTTTACAAAGTGTTATTTTCTATATACATCTATACGCATGAATGTATAAAATTCAAAAGTCTTCAAACTTTATACATGATACAATTTATCATTGTATATATACATCAAAACATTACCCAAAATAATAATTAAATAAAATGCATTTTTTCACCATTCCAACATAATTCTTTTTTTAAAAAATTGAACTTAACTTTTCCATATAAACTTAGTCTTAACCACATAGGTTAAGGGAAACTCTCCATACAAAAGGGATTCCATATG
>VDFB02379119.1:0-28904 GCA_007258455.2 Sequoia sempervirens | reverse complement strand
GATTAAATGGATTTTTTTTACCACATCAACACTTCTTGCTTAACTTTCAAATTGAATGTCTATGTCTTAACTCCTTTTCATTCCATAAGGTCCATTATGTGAAAATCAAAGAATCAAGGCCATAGTTTTTCTAGGTTGACTTTGGAGAGAAAAAAATGAATATGGTCCCAAATATTTAGAACCCTCTAAGGATAAAATCCCTAGGGACAAGCAGTAATACTTGGACTCTTCAAGGATATTTGCTTTTTCCAAAGGGTTTGAAATTTTGATGACTTGTTTAATGTTTGTTTCAAAGTTTGAGATCCAAGCAAAGTATTTGAATAACTCACAAATTGCACAACCCTAGGATAGAAATGGATATACTTGTTGAGTCCCCACTTGGATTTCTCCAAACATTGAGACAAAGTGAACAGTTAGAGATTTGGCAACACTGGCTCCCCATTTCTTGACACACACTTCTCAGGACCATCAAATCTCAAAATCTTGAAGATTTAGAGACCTTAAGGATTTTTTTGTTTCTACTTTGAATAGTACAAATATGGGGTGGCTTTAAAATGTTCGTTCTTGCACCAACAAGTATTAAGGATTTTGGCATTTTAAACAAAGGGTTGTAGTAAGGAAATCTAGTTCATAGGACACTATGATAAAATCCTTCAAGAGGTCTCCCAACCCTTAGAACAAGGGATTTACGCATCATAAAGATACTAGGGGAGAGCTATCATGCATCACTTCCCCTTGATTGCAAACTTTCCTTGCAATCACAAATTTATATAGCAATTCGAAAGAGCTTGGATTTAACTCGTTATTGCTTGGTTTGTTCCCTCCTTTTGAAGCAAGGAGGAAGGCCCTCTAAAGATAAACAAAAATGAAGAAGTACATTTGTAGTTTGACCACTTAGATTGTGTAAAGGGCTAGGAGGGAACACACACAATGCCTTTCCCTCACACTCGCATGATTGTTCAATTTTAGATCCAAATTTGAAATGTGTGGGTAATTTTAGACAACCAATGTCACTAGAATGCTTTTGATTCTCAAGATCGCCAGGAGGCACGAGAGAAGTGCATACACATTTGAATGACACAAATTGCAAAAAGTCACAAAACAATGAAAGCACAAATTTTTTTTAATCCCAAAGTAAAGATGAATTCTTTTTAAAGCACCAAAGTAAATGTGAGTTTGTCTTGCTTAAATTTAGCCCAAAATCAATTTCTAGTAAGTTCCTAATGTTCAATTTTAATCCAACTTTGGCAAAGCTTGTGTTATTTTTTAATTTTAAGCCCAAAACTAACTCTAGTTGGTCCTAAAATAGAAAATGAAAAGCAAAATTGGAAAGCCTAAGCTATTACAAAGAGCATTAAAAAATGCTTTTAGGTCTCCAAATAAAATTTCCCCCTTTTCCTGCAAAGGGGCCGTTGAATAATGAATGTGACACTCTACAACTAGAAAATGCGACACTGAAAATGAAGGCGACGCTTTGTTGAGAGGAAAAGGTGACACTCTGCAGAGGACAAAGAGTGCATATGCGGCGCAATTTCAGAGGTGACACTCTGTCAGAAGTAGAATTTAGATAGAAGACAAAATAGACAGAAGTGACGATGTAGCAGATGCGACGTGACAACAGTGAGCAAAGGCAACATGACATGGTGAAGGTGATGATGGAGACAAAGGTGACGCTCTGTGAGCAAGCGAATGCGACACTGTATGCAAAGGCGATGCCGTATTTTTCAAATGTGGCATCGCTCTCCTGTAGCTATAAAAAATAGAGTTTTCAAATAAAATTTGTCAAAATAAGATGGTTATCCCCTTCCTCTAGCACCAAAATGTGAACACCAAACTTGCAACAAGCTGCATAAGATCAAAAAACACTTGTTAAAACATGTTAGAAAGCTAAATATAGCATTCCTTATGAAATTCTTAACTAAAATAAGAAGAAAACATGAAAATGAGCATATACCAAATGAAGATAGCATGTAATCTAAATTGAAATAGCTAAACTTTCATCCCATAGGGGGATTGGTGCTCCTTTGATGTGGAAAGAAGCCCTTTCCCAATCCCAATTGATAAGATCCAATGTTGTAGATGATTCTAAGTATGGAATTGATACTAAGTGATGAAAATGAGCTCAAAAGTGATGAAAATGGTGATTGCAAAAAATGAAAATGGCTATAGTAATATTGCTTCAAGTTGTGAATCCATATTGTGAAGAGAATGATTCTATTTATAGAACTCAAGGTTGAAGAATGAGAGAAGTTGGTGAATATAGGATAAAATGGGAGCCAATGAGAATGTGACACTTGTCACAATTCTATTGAAGGAAGGTGGAACACATTTTGGGAAATGTGTGAGTAGAGGAGGATGTAAGAGAAGTTATTGAAGATGGTTGAGGATTTGTAAGGTTGTAAGAAGAATTGAATGAATGTGGTTGGAGATGTGAAAAGATGTAAGAGAAGTTATTTTGGATGTGAGAGGTTTTTGAAACCTTTGGAGGGAAATTAAATAAAGAGGTGGTTGGGGGGAATATTCCTTAAAATATGCCATTGTGAGGATAAATAAGGGAATTAGTTAATTAAAGGGAATGAATTTCATATGCAACCTAGTTAGTTGACCATGGGTTGATTTAACCCTTGATGAGTTAAAAGCTGGAGGATTTATTAATGATGATTAGAAAGTGATTTGGGATTAATCAATTCAAAATTAATTAATTTGAATGGGTTAGGGGATTGTGACATTTGATTTGATTTATTTAATCAATTAAGAGGACTTAGGGGGATTTAATTAAATAGTTTGATTTAATTAAATATGATGAATATTAGTTAGAAGAAGGGTGAATTAATCCAATAAAATTAATTATTTGATTAATAGTTGAATTTGCTGAAATTAACTAAATAATGCTAATTATTTAATTAATTGGTTAGTTTTGGGTGATTTAGGAAGAAATGGTGTTAATTTATTAGAATTAGATGCATAGTATCAATCAAGGATTTTTAAGTGTCTACAATTAGAATTACTTTGAGTTACCTGAGTAGAAGTGTCGTAGTAAACATAGAGGTAATAGGTTATTCCTAGGGTTAGGATAAACCAGTGAAAGGGATAGCCTATCATATGGTATGAATGGTCAAATACAAATTGAGCTAGGAAGGTGGGTGAGCATGTGACATACACTCCAAAATCTTGAGTGATGAATACTTTGGCCAAAGTAGTGTAAGTTTCCATTGTTGACACTATCAGTTCATTGTGATCCAAATTTAAGTACTAGACAAGGATTGTCATATGTGTGGGTTGTAGCCATTGTATGACAGATCTAGAAACATTTAGGACACACCACCAAGCTTAGAGGTCATTATTATTATAAGGTTACCAAACCAATCTCTTCATCACAGGGAGGGCCATCTTACCATATGTGGTGGGTAAATCCACAAAAGTGGTTTACAATTCGAGTGAGGAAAGAAAAGTTTCAAAAAATGACTACATGCAAAAAAAATTAGTTTTTGGGGTTTGAACGAACTTTTTGGGTCGAGTGAACCCATTAAATGCAAGGTTCCACCATTCCCACAAAAAAACACAAAGAAAACATTTTTTCTAAGGGGGGTCACTCGAACCCCCCTAGTTCTCCGAAACCCCCCTTTTCCCACCTTCTCACCCTCTGGCACCAAAAAACTCCAAAATTTTTCCCTTCGAAGCTTGGGTTGAGGATGAAAATGGAAGACTTTACAGACCCAACTAGATGATGGTAGTTCTCAGAATGAGCTATCCAACAAATATAATTTTAATATTTTTTGGTTTTATTAGGTATTTGTTTTTTTAGTTTTATTAAACATAGGTTTTTCACTGAAAATCAAGCTCTCTATTTTGCACATGTGGAAAAATAGTAGATTATCAAAAAAAATTGAAAAATATGAGTGCACTAGATATCGAAGTCCTTGATCCAACAATTTTTTTTGAATTTTGATACATACAAAAAAAGTTACATTGTATATGGTCCACCTATGTCTGAATTATAATTGGTTTGATTTTGAAACTTGATTAAGGAAAAAATATTCAATAAAATACTATGAAACCAATTGGAAGCACTATATATCATAGTTACAAATCTAAATTTGAAAAAAATAGAATTTTATCCTTCATGGAAAAAAATTTATGTTGTATACGGTGAGCGTTACTCCTTAAAAATGTTGTTTACTGAAAAAAACTAGTTTTCGAAGGAGATGGAAAAAGAAGTGCAATCTAATTCCATTTTTTTTGAAAAAAATATATTTAGAATTTATAGATAAAATATCACAAATCACTAGTTTGCATCATCTTCAAATTCCTCATGGTTTAGCTGCTATAGGTGCCCGAAAGTGAAGATTTAGTTAGAAAAAAATATTTCAATGTTCAGTTTGGCCAAAAATTGTAAACTAGTATTGTGGGATCACTCTAGTAGATGTGCGGGGGACTGTAGTGAGTTCGTGGTTAGTGGAAAAACGCTTTAGTGATGCTTCTCCTCATTAGTTGGCGACCAAGATTTGGAAGGGGGACTACTTGGACCATTTGTATACCTTGTGCTAGTGAGCTCATGGAAGCTATGTAAGTATTTATGTATCCATTTCTATGGAAGATTGTAAAAGAGAAAATGTAATCATGAAATTATGTAATATGATATCAATACTATGGGAAATTATAATACTTTGTTGTTATGCAATGGGAAAGTTAAGAATGATGTTTATTTCAAATGTGCATATTATTCTTATATACAAAAAGAAAATTTTTATTGCCAAGTGTTGGCATCATAATTTATTTACTTGAGGTTAAAGCGTAGTAAAATTATTAGATAGAACAATGGACATGTTACACATGTCAATAGATAAAGCATGTATTATTCCACTTAAAATATAAACGATTTAGAAAATAAAAAATAAAAAAATAGATACACTAAAATGTTAGATTAAATCTTTAGTCAATTAAATTTCTTTACACTTATACATTGTTATAAATTCTCTTATAAATTAACTTCATTTTATTATGCCAAAGGCGTGTCTATAGATACACTAAAATGTTAGATTAAATCTTTAGTCAATTAAATTTCTTTACACTTATACATTGTTATAAATTCTCTTATAAATTAACTTCATTTTATTACGCCGAAGGCATGTCTTATATGAGCTTTCAGAGCTCATTTTCCCTGTCAACGGTCCAAAATGAATGATAGGGCTTGGTTGACATTAAAACAAATCTCAGTCGTCCATTTTTCGCCACTTTTCGGCTTTTTTCGCCATTTTTCCGACTGTTTTCCGCTACCGTTTTTCCACTGTTTTTTTGCCTTTTTTTGTGCCTTATCCACAAGCGGCGAGGCCGAGTTGCAACGAAGGATCTGAATCTGATTGTTATTATACATGGGAGGCCATTGAGAGATTGTCATCTTCAAGAAGAGATGGGATTGATTTGCAAAAGGAGATGTTTCTTAGATGTTCCTACGTGGCTTTTCTTCAAACATTGGGCGTGTGCTTGCAGCTGTGGGGGGGATATTGTGTACGTGAACTATTTATCAACGATCCCTTTAAAATCTTCTATTAAAAGGTAAAAATCTTCTTAGAATAGGTAATATGTACTTAAATTATCTATCAACGATTAGGGCAAATTTTTCTTCAATTTTTCATTTTACTTTTTGGTAGTATATGAATGAGGTCTGGATTTTTCTACCCAAAATCTTTAGTTTCTATGAATTCAATGGCTTAAGTGGATCCCCCGGTTTGGATTTGAATGAATGTTAACATCATGTCAGTAATTACATTGTGACACTCAAAAAGTCCTTTTTTTAAAAGTTATTATAGGTTTTATTGCTTTTATTAAGTAAAGTTATTATTTATACTTTTATTTATTTGATAATTTTATAAAAAATAATTTATACAATTTATATTTGATAATATTATAATTTATCAATTAATGTGTTTATTAGATTATAATTTTTTTAATTTTATTAGTTTTATTATATTTTTAATTTGAATTTTTTTATTCAAATTTCATATATATTTATATGTTTCTTATTTCTATTAATTTATTATTTGTGAAAAAAAAACCATTTTTTCCCTAATTGAACTTCCACACCTCTTCAGCTACCCATTGTACAAGGTGCCATTGCTAGTATATAACACTTTTCAACTACCTCCTTATAATTTTCAACTTTATTCAATTAAAAAATTCATTGAACCAATAGACAGTCTAATTTAAAACCATTCAATATAATTTATCAAAACAAAATGAACCAAAACTATATAAAAAATGTATAAGTACGTAATTTTCTCCCAAACAATAACAAAAGATTCACAATTAAGAAATAAATCTACGTCCACCAAAAAAAAACTAAGAGATTAGTCAGCCTTCCCCATTCTCCGTAGATTCGACCGTTCTTCTCTCCCCATTCGTGACCTTCCGCCTGCCACCAAGTTCGGCACCGGAGCTACAGCCTCGGAACCGAGCCTCCAAGCTCGGGCCGCGAACCCACCTTCCTTTCGGATTCCATTGAATATTTGTCATTTTTTTTAATTCCCACATTTTTCAGTTGTTGCTTCACCTCTTCCTCTCCACGCTGCATTTTTCTACACGGCGTTCAATTAATCGGCAGGAAAGTTCCTCCACTGCGTTGCCGAAATCTGCCTGATATAAAATCTGTACATTTTATTAGTTTCGCTAGGGAAATCGGCATTTTTGGCTCCAAATACGCAAAGATTCGTGTCTTTCTCCCTGCAGAGGTACCCAGTCCGATCTTATTTGCTCTTGAATTTTTTAGAGGACTTCTAAGGGGAAACGAGTGGATTTAAGCTTCGATTTGAAGCCGCCGAGATAAATCGTTGTAGAACAGTGCGGATCGTTGAGGAATTAGGGTTTCAAGAGATGGATGCTGAGCTCTGGGCCGCCCGATTGGCTGCTGCAAAGAGACAGCATTCATTGCACCATTCTCAGTCCCAATTCGGTACAATTTTATTCCTTAGCCCCTTTTATTTGTTCGCATAAGATTATCCCAGGTGTTAGCTAACCCTGAAATGACCTAATTGTATTATCTGTAAACGATCTTTTTGGAAATGATATTTCTTTTTCTTTTAATAGTTTCTTTATGGACATGGGTATTTTGTATTATATCCGTTAACAAATGAAAGAGTCAAATCGTGTTTTTTACCTGTTTGTTTAAGTAAGCGTGTTTCTGTTGTTGAGAGTCTAAATTTAGTAAAGCCATCGATTTTCAAATTAAATTTATAAAAATGAATATAAGACATTTTTAGGCAGCCATTTTTGGTTCAAATAACTAGACGTTTTTTATTTTCAATATACATATCTATTTTTAGGTTATTACATATTGAGTTAACAGTAAAGTAGACGAGCGTCTGCATGCTCATGTGAATTTAATGATGTTTTGATTTAAGGATCCGTCTATTCACTCTTTTGTTTTTTGGAGAGAGGGGTGTCGGTTTCTTTTATAGTTGGGCAATAAAAGGAGCAAATATTGTCATGTAATTTTTAGCAAGTTCGAATTGTTTAGAAATATTAAAAATGAACAAAATTTTAATATCAGTGTAGATTAATAAATTTAGACGGCTTGCCATAGTTATGTTGTGGTCTTCACTGTTTTTAGTGTAGATGTTGGGTGAGGGATTTTTGTTGAAAACATGGTTGGAAGTTTACAAGGTAAGCATTACCATTTCTATCCTCGAATTGCTCTTTTTTAACTTGGTAGATTTTGTGCGGGGCATAAGAGTGGTCTAACAATGAGTTGCTTGCTTAACATTATCCTGGACCCAAACGCATATGTACCCCATGCTCTGTATATGAACCTTACCTCATGCCTGCTAGGGCTACAGGCTGCATTATCATGGTGAATGAGAATCTAGATTCTACTTGATGGTAGGAATTGAAGTTCTGAATTTTTTGCAAAGATAAGTGTTGGTTGTGTTGTTATTTCAGTGGCTTATGTCGATTTCATGGGAAATTTTACTTTGTATCGAACACAACTTCATTTAATTTTAAATTTAGTTCAGTTTTAATCTAATTAAATTCTGATTATATTCCCTGTATTGTTATATGGTTTGATTGTAGATCGGCTTAGTGTTGATGGTTTTGAGGTTGAGGAGGATGTACGCCCAGATTTCCCATGCCCCTACTGTTACGAGGAGTATGACATTGCTTCTCTTTGTTCTCATTTGGAGGATGAACACTCTTATGAGGCAAAACCTGCTGTAAGTGCATTTTACCAAGTCTGTTAGTATTTTGTTCTTCATTACTGTTTTATCAGAGCATAATTTTCAGAAAGAGTGCAAAAAATATGTAGTACTAAATGGTTGCTTAAATTGGGAGGTGACTGGTATCCATTGATAAAAATTTAAGAATTGTAGTACATTCCTTTTCTTGGAAAATTATGAAATCCAATTCTGGCATTTGTGTTATCATGGGTAATTAGAAATAGAACTAGATAATACAGACTTTAGTGAATGTTGAGTTTTGTTGTCAAAAGGTCTTATTTCAGTCCCAGTTTTACTAAACCAAGTGGTTTTCCTGTGTGAGTTTGGTATTTGTGACTGGGTCTAGCACAACATTTTGGAATTGACAACTTAAAACTGGGCATATCCACCAACATATCTCGCTTGACGGGAAATTTGGAGCTAAAACATATGATTTCCATGCTGTTTTAGGCATGCATTACTTAGCAAACATCTTGAAATCATTTAATGGTGTTTAGGAATTATCTACTTTTAAGTGTAGGAATTACCAAAGTCCACTCACTAACTGTCGTCCAGTTTTCCATGTCAACTATATTTTGTGTTGTGCTATAAAATTCTGTAAAGTTGCTATTTTCATTATGAGAATTGGCTATGTCTTGAAGAGTTAAGAAATGTTTTGAGTTGCCCTCTGACTGTACTGTCGTAAGTTTCATTTGGTTGGTGGCATGGATCATAGATTCTAGTTATGAACCATGTGCACACAACATCAATTGTCATGAATTGAATGATCCTTCTACCCTGAGCTGTATGGGTTCTAAAGCATTTCGACACAGAAGATTGAGGTTATAAATTTGAACTACACATCTATATTGAGCTCCAATTATTAACTTATCTTTCATTTAAATCTTGGGTTTATGTTAAGGTTCACCTTTAAAGCGATGTGGGTTAACCTTGAACAACATTGTTCTGATCTGTAAACAGAGTCCATGTTCAAATTTACTCTGTAATTATTAAACAACCTTTGCTAAATGTATGCCAGAGTTATAAGCTGCCTTATTATGGTGGAAGGATTTGAATCTGGATTACACTTTTATGAGTCTCCTCATCACCATTACCACCAAAGCACCATGGACAACTACTTAATAGTTCATGTGGATCATAATTGAAATGTATCTTAGAATGCTTATTAATCCATTTACGTGGTGAATTTCAATAAACATAAAGCCACCATAACATGATAGCAATTTTTTTTGACATGAATGAGTTTCTTGTAATGTCTAGACATGGTTTAGTCCATCTTGGTGTAAACACAAGCACACAGGTGATGATTTATCAGGAAACCCCTTATTCATTGATTGTGATGTGCTGATTTATGCAGGAAGTCCTATTAATTGCTTTGAATTTTTTGATTTGCAGGTGTGTCCTGTTTGCAGTATTAAAGTTGGACGTGACATGCTCAATCATATCACTACCCAGCATGGGCATCTATTTAAAATATCCTTTTTAATTTTATATTTCTTTAATACAACATGGTAGCCAGTGCTATGTTTTGTTCCTTTTTTAGTCAAGGGTATTTGAAATTAGGAAACCGTTATGATCTGGGTTGCTACTTTAAAATTTAAATGGTTCTTATGTTATCCTTAATTTAGGATCACATTCAGAGGCGTAGAAGGCTACGGAGAGTAGCTGTTCCTCACGGTTCTACTCTGTCCTTATTAAGTAGGGAGCTTCGAGAGGCTCATTTACAGGTGCTCTTGGGAGGAGGTTCATTTAGATCAAGCAACAACTCATCAAGTACAGTTGCTGATTCGTTACTGTCATCTCTTGCTTTAAGCTTTCCTGGATCAGAAGCAGAAGAAATTACCAAAGCTGCTGCTTCTACTATTGAGGATAATTCTGCAAAGATTAAAACTTCATCCCAACAATGGAAGGCATGGTGAGTTCTTTTGTTATCTAGTTTGCATTAATGCTGAAGCAATTGAACATACATTTCTTCCTGAGTTTTATATTATTTTGCCACATTTTGAGTAATGCTTCTTTTAGTAATTAGCATCAGAGATTAACATGCAACAGATTGTGCCCTGTAACATTTTGGTAATTGCAATTGCAAAAACTGAACATAGTGAAAGCAACCAATCAATTTACACTGATCTTCATCAATGAGACTTTCTTGTGTGCCTGCAAATGCTTGGAAAGGTAGTATTTATGTCAATTCTTTGTTAGAAGCACTCACCTTACAGGTTTTGATCTTCTAATAGACTAATGGTCAGTTGAATTTAAAAGATGAGGCATTTTTCATTAGGATCAAATGCTTTTGTCCTTTTTGATTTGCATTTTCTAATTACCAAATTTGCTGTGTGGTAGCCTTTTGCTTAAATGACACAACCAATATTTTGACAAAGTCACTTGGTACTTATATCTAGCCTCATCACTGGGAAATTCTCTTTCTGACTTAGACGTGGTGTTTTACCCTATTGCCAACCTGAAGTCAACTGGGAATTCAGTTCCAAGCCTCTGCTTTGAAATCCCTGATGATTTGCCGCATAAAATCATCCCATTTCGCAGGATTTAATCCTTTTGTCACTGAACTAGTTACTAAATTGTAGTGTGGCTCTTTCATGATAACCAGTTACTTATTTCTTAAACAAACTTTAAAGGTTCCAATTTGTTTCAATGCTGAAAGCACAATATTATACAAAGTCCTATGGACTATGGAAAAGGTTCTTGTTGTTAAAGTTTTTGGTTGGATATTTAATAATAGCGTGAGTGAAAAAAGTAGAACCTAAAAGAAACTTTAAGTTGCATGGGTATTTGTATTTGTCATTGTATGTTTTTCTGTGTGGACTATGGACTATGGACTATGGAAAATGTTTTTGTTGTTAAAGTTTTTGGTTGGATATTTAATGATAGTGTGTGTGAAAAAAGTAGAACCTAAAAGAAACTTTAAGTTGCATGGGTATTTGTAGTTGTCATTTTATGTTTTTCTGTGTTAGGATGTATGTCAAGATTTATATGTACAATAACTAACATCGTTTTCTTGTTTTCTAGTATTTCAAAAATCATTCTTGTTTTCCCTCTTTAAGGTGATTTAGCTTAAGAATACAAATATATTGAGTAGCAAGCTTTTTTATATGAAGGGGGATTATTTGTAATGTCCCCTTATTAGAGACATAAAAATGCGCACACAAAATTCCTTGTTCATGATTAAATTAGATCATTTCAGATTGCACATTTCAATAATAAGACAAATGAAATGCATTATTATCAACTAGTGCATAACTAACCTAATCTGACATGACTTGTTAATCTTGATCGGAATAGATCTTCACCTCATTCCTTTTCCTAACCTCGTGAGATGGTAGATTTACTGTGTGAAGGGTGCGTGCACCATCTCGAGTTGGACACCCTCAAGGATTGGTTATCCGTCTTGGGCTCCGTCCAACATTGGGTGGATTTACCCGCCTTTCCCTTCCACACACTCCCTGTCCTCATCGAGCGTTACGAAAGAGATTTTTGGCCCAAAGTCTATTCTCATAGTAGCAAAGTCATAACATCATTCACTTATCCTATTGAATTCACAATTCATCACATATTAGAATTTTTATAAACAACCACTGATATTTAATCTAATAAGATATGGGTTAGTCATTATACCGTGATCCACCACTGTATGTAGCCAATTGTATTTCCTGAATACATAACTATCATCCTTATTCAGACAGCTGAAGATACTTACCTCAGAGTGTCGCTTTGTATTTGATTACTTCAAGACGTGTTCCCTGTCAGCGTAACCTCTTCGTGTCTTCTTCTCTCCATCAATTTCCCAATATATATATTATAGGAGAAAAAAACAATAATAACACATCTATTTACCCTACTCAATAAATTCGGAATATAAGCATATCATAATAACAAATAATAATAACTAGAAGCAAATAATAACAAATGTATCTTAATCTTTAGATTCTGATTATAAGTAACAATAGATATATCTTTTGATCTATTCTATAAATTCTAAGCATATCATAATAATACTAATAGCTATGCCTATCGGTTCCCTTTAACCTTTAGTAGATCACAGCCCATAAAATCTGACTTTTACCTGAATGTATTGCAGCCTCTGTTTATTCTTTTATTTACATTTCTGATTCCCCATATATCCTCCTCTTCTTCTCATATGTTATCCCTTTATATCTCTATTTCTAATAAATATTTATATACCATTATGTATATATTCTATACAGGAATCTATATGTATATTACTATTCTTACTTGACTTATAATAATTCTATTGCATGAATACATGTATATATAATTGCAGTGACAATAAGGCCTAACACAGAAATAATAATAATTACAAATAACAAAATATAATAACTACAATAAAATAATATTCACCAATAACTAAAATATATAATTACATTCTATCACTATATTAGAGCATACCACGATCTGTATAAATCTGAATGTGCCTCTTATTACTGATCCGGTGTTTCCTTTAGTACAGAATATACTCTTATATTCTTCCTTTAATTCCACTCATCCGTCCATCGATCTGTAGAATGCTCCCTTTCTTCTACAGTGACGATCCCTTCTTACCTTACTCACATTTTTCTCCCCATCGATATCTTTTGGATTATATTGTCTTCTTTTTATAGCCGGTTAAGGTCTTGACTTGAATCGTGCCTTTTGGTGTTGCCTTTTGGGAATCAGTTTAATGTTTGATTGCTTTTTCCTAACTATCGTTATTTGGGAGTCATTCATCCTTTTTACTTTGTATATTATATTTTGTATTTGTTTAGTGTTTTGTATATTATATTTGGTATTCTTTTTATTTCATTTAGTATTTGTTTTCTATTATGGTTTCTTAGAATGATATTTATAATTTTTTTACATATTTTTGCTATTATCAGCTTTATTATTATAATATGGGTTATTCTAAAATATTTATTTTGTGATTATAATGAGTGTATGATAGTCATGATATAGATAATAATGGTTAAGTTATTATTAATATTATAATATTATCATGATATGTATAATTATATATTTGTATTTTAATAATTTTTCGTATTTGTATTTTGATATTTAGTTGTATTTTGATATCTTGGTGTTACAAATTTTGGGGGACATGACATTATTGTAAGTTCTAAAGGAGGATGTTGTGAGTTTAAATGATTTTTCTTTACAAGTATTAAGGCAAATCTTGTAACTAAGAGGTGAAATCATTTGTTGGTGTAAGGTTTTCTTGAATGATAAATCTTGTAAACAAAGTGCAAAGCAATTTCTCATGAATTAGGGCCAAATGCACTATTTGTAGAAATTGAGTGAAAAAAATAAAACATGTTGACAGTTCCTCAAGGTGTAAAATCTTTTGAATAGTTGGAATTGATGGAAGTGAATATCGTTGGATGTGTTCCTTGGTTTAAATGTTGGTGGTGTGCTTTGTGAAATTAAAGAATTATCAAGAGGACTTTTGTTTGGGACCTGGGGGTTAACTTTAGTGGCACACATGGATGCATCCCTGGTTTATCATATGCATACCACGTGTTCAGATGTCTTGGGAGTGGGGAATGCACAAGAAATGTTCTCTGCTATCTATATAATGTCATGAATTGCATTAGAATGATTTTTCCTTGCTAGGGTTGATCAGATATGTTTCTGCCCCTGCAGGAGAGGTCTATACAACCACCCACATCTTGGTTTAAGAAATAAATGCAAAGAAAAAAGAGATAAAATTCTTTGCTTTATATTGATTCTAAAGGAGGCCGCAAGCCTCCTCTTTGTAACTTATCAAAAATTCAAAGATGTTTTGGTGTTAGATAAAAAGTAGTAGTTTTTATATACTTTGAACCATAGAAGCATATGTCATGCCCATGCCACAAAAATATCACAGCTATAGCCTCTTACTAATGATTGATTAAGTTTGAAAGAATTGCAGCAAGGAAAAAATATAATTAATTAAAAGAAAAAAGGCAGCGCTTCATTATGGAAAGGCATGTCTTTTTGCAAGGGATATAATTGATGAAAGGATGCGACTTTCCCCCTCAAGGGAAAGATATTAAAGAGAGGACCTTTTATTGGAGGAAGACATCAAGGGAGTGAGATTGGAAAAAGAAGGAAAATAAAAAATATATGATATCTATTGGAAATAAATATTATTTTCAGCAAGAATATTATTGGGAAGTAAGTTTTAAAATATAAATTAGGAATAACTATATGTGTGTATGTGTGCATGTGTGCATGCATATGTATGTATGTATGTATAATTGCATAATGTTATTTTATTACCAATTAATATATAATAGATTCCTTTAGTAAGTATGTATGTATGTATTATAATTGCATAATGTTATTTTATTACCAATTAATATATAATAGATTTCTTTAGCAATCTATTTTGAATTTATAGAAGTGTTCGCAAATAGGGGTAGGATGCTTGACAAAAAGAAAGGCTAGTACTTCATCTCTTGTGAACTCGAAAGGTTCATCAGCCTCCCTATTATATTAGTTGGTAATAAAATATCGTTATGCAATTGTAATACATATATATTATATTTGTATAATGATATTTTATTACCAATTAATATAATAGATTCCTTTAGCAATCTATTTTGAATTTATAGAAGTGTTTGCAAATAGGGAGTTCGATCAACCTTCCAAGTTCACGAGAGATAATGTATTGGCCTTTCTTTTCATCAAGAATGCCACCTCAAAATAAAGTGCTTGTGGGGCGGGAGTGAATGAGTGCACTTGGGCTTGATCAAGGAGGATGGAGCACCTCCAAGGTGTATTGACGGATGGAGTGGACCTGAGATCCTGCCATGTTCGTGGGCCAAGAGGTAGATGAGTGCTCCTGGGCTTGAGGGTCTCCTCAAGTACGCCACCTCGGGATGGGTGGATGGGGATCCACCCATGCTCTTGCAATACAAGGACAACCATCCTTGAGATTGCGGTTCGCACGTACTTCAAGTGAATTCTTAATATGATTGGCTATAGGAATATGCCTTGGAATAATCATTAATGGTGTTAAGATGCCTTTGAATTCAAATATTGATAATGCTATGGACTATAGATCTAAATATTTAATATTTTAGCTATGATGTATTGCTCTCAATGTTATAATATTTTATGTGTTAATCTGAATATAACCATAAAGTTGATACTTGTTATTACCAATATCAGTTTTTACTTTTTGTGATTATTATTGTTTTGCAGGCCTAAATTTAGGAATTTCCCAAAAGGGGACACTACAATATAAATTGGGATAAAATCAGGGAATTCATGATTGATTGCGAAATGGCTAAATTCTCAAATTTTTCCCTATTAAAAATTTGATTTTTATGAAATGTCATTGTTTGTCGATTTCGATTAGTTTTCTTTGATTTCCACCATTTTTTTAGTTTAATCGCAATTTTTCTAGAGGGTTTCTACATGTGATCTTCGGTAGGGTTTTTTCGTGTGATTTTCGGTAGGGTTTGTTCATGATTTTCGGCAGGGTTTAGCCATGATTTTTGGCAAGGTTTTTCTGCAATTTTTGCATTGATTTACTTCTTTGGACCCATCCTCACCATCACATAAGCAAACTTATGCCATATTGTTGGGTATCTTGAATTAATTTGCACCAGTTTTCGAGTATCAGATTTGTGATTAAGGTCTAATTAAATGTTAGTAGTCCCCTATTTTTGAGAAGCTCGCTATAATATAGATTATCCAGCTTGGTTGGTGTAATACTTTCCAAAGGTACAGTTGGGTCAAAAGTTGTTGTAGGTAGAGTTAGACATTTAACCTTGAGGCGCTTGGCCAATTGAGAGTCTAATGTAGAGTCTGCAACATTCGAGTTGTTGAAGTTGTAAAGCCCATCATGAAACGAGGAGCAATGAGACACACCAATGGAGTGTACATGTAATGTCCCCTTTTGGGATATCTCTATATTTTGCCCTAAAACAACAATTCCAATTAAAATAAGAGATGCATTATATTTAAGAATAATGAAATTACCAATTGTCCTTCATAAGATAAATCTTGGTTTAGGTCCTGTAATCATGCTAGCTATTATTGAAATATAACTCATATGATCAACATAAATGTCTCATCTATTCAAACCATGCATAATGGGAGTCTAATCATAAAAGGAATTGGATAGGAAACATGATATGTCCACCCAAAGCTATACCCACTAAGGCCAAGAGCGGACACTCACCCTCTTGGCCTAAAGTGGCAGGCACGTTGGACATCCAACATGGGGTGGCCTATTTAGTGGGTAAACTTTTATCTACATTCCCTATCCATGTTGCCTTATCCATCCTTCTTATGATTTGTGATTTCTCCAACAATCAATCATCGTAGAGGTTGGAAAGGAAATTGCAGTAGAGTGCCCAGAAATCCTCCTATCTAAGCCCAAGAGCGGACACTCACCCCCGTGGCCACAAGTGGCAGGCACATTGGACATCCAGCATGTGGTGGTCTACTTAGATAGTGATCTTGTAACTGCTCCCCTTCCTTGCATTTCCTCTTCTCCTCCATATGATTGCTTAATGTAAATCAAATGAATCAGGATCTATTATCCACATTTATATTAGAAAATCATAATTACTTATAAGACTCAATAATTGCTGCAAGCATCATTATTGCATAATCGTTTAATATGAACCTATTTATATATATACATATGTAATGATATTCCATCTGCAGCTATACTCAGAAGTGTAAATTTTAATGATCAGATAAAATGCACAGAAATTAATTCAAATCAGACACAATAACACAGCAGATACCCTGGGAAAACCCTCCTCTTGAGGGAGAAAAACCCAGCCACAAAATAACACTTATATATTGAATCTTAATAAGGAGAGAGTCCTTTTACAATAGGCCAATCTGAAGGCCGAATATAAGCATCAACAGATGACCCAAGCACAGATTTTATCTCCTATAATCTGCTAACACAGAATTGCCTTCTTTAAACAATGTCACACTGCTCATACAAAGAACTCGCACTGCTCCAAGATGAATTCGCACTTGAGAGAATAAATGAATTGAACTTTACTTGTGACTTAACTGATTACAATGAGAAAGCAAACTCTTATTTATACATCTTGAAGAGTCGCCACCTTATATTTAATACAAGTCGGCCAATGATGATAATATATCTTCTTTCAATTAGATGTGTCCAATCGCCCCAAGAGAGGAGGTCGGCCATAACACAAGTGACGTGTTCTTTCATTTAATGTTTGTTGCTTAACAAGTAGAAGTCTCTTCATAACATATGTCGGCTTTAACAAATAAGGATGACTCTTCAAAAATCGTGCCTCTTGAACACTCAATAAATTAAATAGACAAAGGCTACTAATTTAATTTATCATAACACAGGAGATCGCTGGAAGAATGCTACAGACGCTGCTCAAATAACATCAACACTCCCTCTTAGCTAAGGAGTATACTTCCAGCTGCACAAGACATATCACCTCAACGTGATGTCCATCACATTGGCTACAACCAGATGTGGAAAGAAGAATATCACCTCAACGTGATATTAGATATTGCCTCAACACGATATCAACCATAATGGCTACAACCAAACTATGGTAAGTACAAGTGTTCATCACTTTCGTGATGTTGTCACCTCAACGTGACTTTCACCATGACTCTCTCAGAGGGTGAAACACAAGTACAACATATGTCATGTCATAGAGTCACACACATGACATCCACCATGACTCAGCTCAGAGGGTGGAAACAAGGGCTTTCACCTCAAATTCCTCCGTCTCAGAGGAAAATGCATTAACAAGGGATTTCACTTCGAACTTTTCTCACAGAGAATAACTCATTAAACAAGGCTCACTGATACTAAGACTCTTTCTCAGTCAAGGCTGGATTCTCCACCATACCAAACTTATCTCAAAAGTACACAAATTTTATCCTGGAAAGAGGCTTGGTGAGAATATCTGCCATCTGCTCATTAGTGCTGATGTACCTCAACTGTATAGCCTTCCGCAGTACCATGTCTCTGATATAGTGGTACTTGATCTCAACGTGCTTTGTTCTGTCATGGAACACAGGATTGACAGAAAGCTTCACACAACTCTGATTATCACAATGAATGATAGTAGGCTCCATTGATTGTCCAAACAATCCTGCAAGGAGCTTATGAAGCCATACTGCTTCTCGAGTTGCCATACAAGCTGCAATATAATTAGCCTCTGTTGTACTCAATGCTACAGATGACTGCTTCCTGTTGCACCAGGAAATCATAGCGGAACCCAAACTGAAGCAACAACCAAAGGTGCTCTTCCAATCTGCGACACAACTTGCCCAATCAAAATCAGTAAAACCATGTAACTCCAAGTCTGCATTTGAAGAATACCTCAACCCATATCCAACTGTGCCACGCAAGTATCTCAGGATATGTTTAGCTGCAACAAGATGTATCTGTCTCAGATCACACATAAACTGGCTAAGTGCACTTACTGCATAGCAAATATCAGGTCTAGTGTTAACTAGATACATCAATGATCCAATTAGCTGTATGTACAATGTAGGATCCACCAAATCTGAATTGGCTACAACCTCCTTCAATTTAGGTAGGTTGGTTTCCATAGGTGTAGACATGGATTTGCAATCCATCATACCAAATCTCTTGAGTATATCAATGGTGTACTTCCCTTGACTTAGGATCATCTCAAATGCATGAGCCCAAGGTCCTTCATCTCAAATTCGGAGGTCAACTCCTTCTTACACTCAAGAATTAGGTGATCTTCCCCAGTAAGAATCAGATCGTCAACATATAAAACCAAAATTAATGCATCACCATTGATTACCTTGAAGTAGAGATTTGAATCAGCATCATTCTTCAAGAACCCCAAACTTGACAGGTACCGATCAATCCTTTCGTACCATGCTCGAGGAGCCTGCTTAAGTCCATACAAGGCCTTCTTCAGCTTGCAAATATGTGACTCCTTCCCATGAACCTCAAGTTCATCAGGTTGCTCTATATAAACCTCTTCCTCAATCACTCCATTGAGAAAGGCTATCTTCACATCCATCTGGTGAATCTTCCATCCTCTAGATGCAGCAAGAGCAATGATGGTTATGATAGAAGTATAGCGAGTAACAGGAGCAGATGTTTCTTCGTAATCAATTCCCTCTTTCTGAGAAAACCCACGAGCCACAAATCTTGCTTTGTATTTTTCAATGCTCCCATCTGCAGCATGCTTGATCTTGAAGAGCCATTTAGAAGATACTACAGACTTGCCCTCGGGTCTAGGAACAATGTCCCAAACATCATTCTTAAGAATTGATTGATACTCTTCTGCCATAGCATCTCTCCAAACCTAATGACTAGATGCTTCCTCAACACAAGTAGGCTCGGATTCTATAATCTGACTCATTAAGGCAACATAATTGGAGAACTTATGTGGCCTTTTACTTTCTCTGAATGTGCCTCTAGGAGCTGCAAAACTTTCAGCCTCTTGCATAGTACGCCTAGCCCATAGAGGTCTCTTTCTCCCAATAACAATGTTAGTAGGCCCATCAGTAGGTTCCAAGGGTTCAACAGGATCAATATCTTCTTTTGGTTCTGAAATCTCCCTCTGAATCTCAGGAGTATGGTCAACTTCCATATCCTGAGGAGACTTTTCATTATCGATCTCCATATGAATCCCCCTTGATCTCCTGAATGCAACATCTTCCTCAAATGTGACATCCCTACTGATCTCGATCAACTTCTGTCCTGGAATATAGATTCTGTAGGCTTTTGATGTCTCATTGTAGCCCACAAATGTTCCCTTCTTGCCAGAAGGCTCCAACTTAGTTCTCTTTTCCTTTGGAACATGAACATAGACAGGACATCCAAAGATCCTCAAATGACTGACTTCAGGCTTCTTCCCTGTAAAAGCTTCCTTTGAAGTCATATTCTCCAAGATCTTATGAGGACTTCTGTTCGTTACATATACAGCTGTTCGAAGCTTCGCCCATAAGAAGGTTTGCAAATCTTGATCATGGATCATGGCCTTCGCTGCTTCCACGATTGTCCTGTTCTTTCTTTTCGCAACACCATTCTGTTGAGGATTATAGGGTACACAGAACTCCCTCTTAATCCTTGCATCAATACAAAAATTCTGAAAACTGCCAGAGGTGTATTCTCCACCATTATCAGATCTGAGGACCTTAATTCTTTTACCAGAAAGATTTTCTACCAAGGCTTTAAATTCCTTAAACCTATCTAACACTTCCTCAGACTCTTTAGTTTCCAAAAATTAAATCCAAGTCTTCCTAGAGTGGTCATCAATAAAAAGAACATAATACAAGAATCCACTTGAAGACGGAACAGACATAGGTCCACATAAATCAAAATGAACAAGGTCTAAAATACACTTAGATCTATTTTCTCTACTATGAAAAGGGGCTTTTATATTCTTACCCAAAGCGCAGCCCTTGCAAGTACCTTCGTGCTCCTGGTTGAACTTAGGAAGGCCCGTCACCATCTTGGTGCAGGAGCACCTGGGAAAGGACTATTTTGTTTGAAGTTCTTAATTTTGTTGTGCTATCATAAGGTCATGTAGACCACTTTGTGTTGAGTTTTGGGATGTTTTTGAACTTTGAAAAGAAGGTGACAAGTGTTAAATGGTTTTACTACATCATGGTGCTAAGTTGTAAAAGTTGGCAAGGGATTAGAAAACACATTGTGTTTTATAACACCCACTTTTAAGCCATCCTAAAGCTCGACCCAAGCTTCTAATTTGTTTTGAGGGCCTATTTAAGGCATGCTTCGCCCAGATGTTAGGGTTGGAAGTTCATTTGTACGGACAGTTTGTTGGAAGTTAAGGGAAAAATAGTGTTTTGCTATCTTTTTTTCTGTTTTTGCTTGGGAACAGTGCTTAAATGAATTGATATTACTACTGTTCACGTTGAAGGATGTAGAGTAGGTTAACATCAAGTTTTGTGTGGCATTTAGCAGCTTGAATCAATTGTTTCCTTGTGTTTTTGTAAATATTTTGGTTTCTGGGTATTTGCTGGCCTGAAACAGGCAGTGTTGAATAAATGGAGGCTTAGAGCACCTTCCCACCGTACAAATTGTACGGCCTTTTGGGAAATGTGCCCTAACTCCATGCCTGTACATATGATAGGTGTTAGGTTTTTTTTGGTTGCAGGAGCTGGAAGAAAAACCTTGCCCTAGGCTAGACAGTGAAGAACCCGGCTAGGAAAGGCTACAGGACAGTGTTGATAACTTGCAGGGGAGTAAAGCTTTTTGAGAAATTCTTTTTGGAGAATTTAGGGGAAGGTCTTGGCCATGTATGGTGATAAGGAGGAGAGTCTATCAATCCATTAAGGAGGAGAACTTTTTGACAGTCCATAAACAGCTCTGAACAGTTTAGAAACCCTAGTTTAAACTCATTTCTAAGAACAATGCATTGTACGGCCTGCTAAGCCTCAAGACCCCAAAATTCCTTGAGAGGTAGCCTTAGGGAATGAGAATCCACGAAAAGATTGGGGTTTGTTTTGCAAAATCAAGAACAATAGCCAAATTTCTTAGAATTGGAGACCTAATAGGGGCTCAAAGGCTACTAGCCTTCCTAACCCTAGATGAGGGTTCCATTACAAGTGGTGAAAAGGTGGAGTCTTGGAAAACCTTCTAGGACCTAGGAAACTATTTTTGAAGCTATTGAAAGCAAACCCACACCCCTGCAAGATTCTCTTTAAGTGTTGTGGGAAGACTAGTCTTTAGGGTATTAAAGGCTAAGGAAGAGTGAAGCGTTGAACTAAGAATTGTTTTGGTTGATCAAAATTTGTCAAGATGGTGAGGTTGGCCAAGAGAACCAGGGGAACCTAGACAAGGTAGTGTTCCTATAGGTTAAGGTGGAGCAGCAAAATACACCAAGGAGGTCTATGACAAGGCCTAGTGCAGGAATCTGTGATTGATTCCTCCAGCCTCCCTGTCACATCTTCTCCATGATAGGCAAGGCTCGAAAGTGTAAGTGAGCCAATCTTCGATGCCAAAGATCACATAGACTTGAAGAATCATGAACCAAAGCCTGTAGAGGACGAGTGCAGACCCTGTAGAGACTTTTAATGTCTAACTCCAATTACTTGAGCATCCTTGAAGCTAGAGTTCTCCAACCACACTAGAACTTTGCCTTTGGAGAAGGCAACTTGATATCCTCTATCTTCCAAGGCTGAAATAGAAATGAGATTGCACTTGATTCCAGGACCATAAAGAACATTACTCAATTGAAGTGTGATGCCGAAATCCAATTGAAGTGTAGAGGTCCCAATTCCTTTCACGGAGTAGCTAGCATCATCTCCAATGATGACTTGTTCAGAAGACTCCTCCACCAAACTTGATAAGTGCTCCTTAAAACTAGTGATGTGTCGTGAAGCACCACTGTCGATCAGCCAAGTGTTAGTGTTGGAAGGTACACTGCTTGTCAATGCTCAGTAGAACAAATATTCACTTGAATCCTTTTGCGGAGAAGCATCATCAACATCCGCAACGGTGACTTGTTGCTTAGGTCTAGTTGGACAATACTTAGCGAAGTGCGCAAACTTATCACATTTAAAACATTGAATCTTGGACATGTCCCTCTTCTTCTTGAATGGAGGTGCATCATCATTTCCCTTGTCTCGATTCCTCTTGAAGAAACCCTTCCTTCCATCTTTTCCTTTCTTCTTTGAAGTATGGGAGGCGAGAACATGAATATCTTCATTCTTTGAACTTTGACCAACTCCTCTTGTCACCAACCTTGATTCTTCTTGAATGCAATCAGATCTTAGGCGATCAAACTTAGGCAATTTTGATCTTGCACTGATTCCCTGAATGTAAGATTCCCAAGACAAAGGTAGACCATTGAGAGCGAGCATGGTCAAGTCCTTGTCATCAACCATATGCCCAATTGTTGAGAGCTGATCTCTCAAATCTGAAATCCTCATGAAGTATGCAATAACAGATTCTCCCTTTGACATCTTCACATGATGCAATTGATGCTTTAGTGCAAGTGCTCGGTTGGTATTGTTGATTTCGTACATCTCTTCCAAAGTTTTGAGCATATCTCTTGCTGTTTTCAACTTAGAGATGATATTAACAATATGATCCTTGACGGAATCAACCAATATCTTCATTGCTTTAATGTCTTTCTTCACCCACTGCAACTTTTCTTCTTCCTCCTCAGGTTCAGGAACGCTAGACTCCACGAACTCACCCAAGTCATTTTCACGCAAGGTAAGCATGATCCTAAATCTCCATGAAGTGAAGTTAGATGCTCTCTCGAGTCTATCCTCAACCTTCAAACCATTCACCATCTTGACTAATGTAGATAAATGAACAAATAGGATAGTGCTGATGAGGAATAATCTGATCACGATCCTCTCAAACCCGCTCTGATACCATGTAAATTTTAATGATCAGATAAAATGCACAGAAATTAATTCAAATCAGACACAATAACACAGCAGATACCCTGGGAAAACCCTCCTCTTGAGGGAGAAAAATCCAGCCACAAAATAACACTTATATATTGAATCTTAATAAGGAGAGAGTCCTTTTACAATAGGCCAATCTGAAGGCCGAATATAAGCATCAACAGATAACCCAAGCACAGATTTTATCTCCGATAATCTTCTAACACAGAATTGCCTTCTTTAAACAATGTCACACTGCTCATACAAAGAACTCGCACTGCTCCAAGATTAATTCGCACTCGAGAGAATAAATGAATCAAACTTTACTTGTGACTTAACTGATTACAATGAGAAAGCAAACTCTTATTTATACATCTTGAAGAGTCGCCACTTTATATTTAATACAAGTCGGCCAATGATGATAATATATCTTCTTTCAATTAGATGCGTCCAATCGCGCCAAGAGAGGAGGTCGGCCATAACACAAGTGACGTGTTCTTTCATTTATGTTTGTTGCTTAACAAGTAGAAGTCTCTTCATAACATATGTTGGCTTTAACAAATAAGGATGACTCTTCAAAAATCGTGCCTCTTGAACACTCAATAAATTAAATAGACAAAGGCTACTAATTTAATTTATCATAACACAGGAGATCGCTGGAAGAATGCTACAGACGCTGCTCAAATAACATCAACAAGAAGTATATTCATATTTCTTATCCTTCCAATTGTTAAGAATTACTCCTCTTTAATATCTTTTTCTAGGATGAGTCACACCTCTCTCCCAAACTTTTCTGTGTAAAGAGTCACACCCATTCCCTTGACTGCTGGCCTAAATCTTTTAATTTAATTTAATTAAATATATTTTAACTTCAAAAGGGATCGCTGCACTTCCCTTGATTAATTTGCTGCTTTTGCTTTAATTAAATCGCTGCCCTTCTAAAGTCCTGATCACTGCATATTGCTCTTTAATAACATAATCGCTGCCATTAATATGTGTGTTAGTTTATGTTATATATATATTTTATTTTATATTAATATATTATATGTTTGTTATTTTACTAATATATTTATAAATTTAATTTATTGTTATTATATTTATTTTTATATTAGTTTTTTATATATTTTATTAATACTTTTAGTATCATATTATAATGATTATAATATTTAAATAGCTAATATTTATATTTATATTGTTATTCATTTTATTTATTCATTTGCATTTCAATGTTAGGGTTTTTAGTGTTGCTATTTCGGGGGCATGACAGTACATCTGTGAAAGAACATACCAACATTGATATAAAATTGCATTCAATAGATTAACTTTTGGCTTCTAAATTTCTATATGGTTGTACTTACTTGACAAAACTACTATGTCTTCTTGAGAGAGGCCTTTTCACTCAAACAAATCTGTCGACTATTGGAAGTTGAAGAAAGGAGGCAAATTATTAAAAATTTCGACATTTGATGTTGCCTTTTAAAAATTTATGAAAATGTTGTGTGTGCCATGAAGGTATATGACTCTATATAGTTTTGAAGGACTTCATTTGGGCTTGGTGGCAGGGGCTCTGCCCCTCAATCCTGCCCTGTATTGTGACAAGGAACGGACCAAGGGTGTTGCTTTTGGATCCTTGCAAAGGGCGCTGCCTCTTGACCTCGTCGGGGGTGTTGCCCCCAGACCCCCACAAAGTTGTGGGATAAGGAGCCAGAGTAAACTGACTTGGATACTTCAACTTTCCAACATCTTACACTCGAGTCTGAAAGTGACTAATAGGGTGAAAGCTAATTGCTTAGAGCTTTTCTTGAATTTGGAGGGACACAAAAGAATGGAATCACTAAATTCTATTTCATGTTAGAAATTTTCATGCAGCTCTAATGCCTAAGAAAAGTATGGAATTACTGGTTTCCCATTGACAACTTACTCTAAAATATACGTTCAAAATGTGTTATGAGAAATTGGTCTACTCAGTGGCTCACTCAAGTGTAGGTTTACAGAAAGAAAATGATATATCAATTTAGATTAAAAGCCAATTATGACTTCAGCTATGCATGCCAAAGCTTGTAAACTATTATTATTAAATGGGGTGTGGAAATGAAGTGTGATGGACTTTTGTCAAACATTTGATCATGTTATTTCTATTGGAGATGACTCTTTTAGAAATTGTCAAGCACAGATTATTTAAAATTATCCACATCTCTCTGCAAGAATATCGTTTAGGGAAAAGATGTTCTACAAAATTAACGAGTTCTAGGAACCCTGGTTAGTTAATCTAAGATGGCTTAAGTGCAAGATCAAAATGGAGTCTCCTTATAAGAAAAGCTTTCGATATGAGAAATGGTTGTTTTAAAAGATGAGATCTTAATTAAGGGAGATCTCTGTAGTTTTAAAAGATGAGATCTTAATTAAGGGAGATCTCTGTAGTTTCATAACCCAATAATATGATGCGTAACATTTAGCTAAGCATATGGTTTGCATAATTTTCTTTTAAGACTTGTACAAACTTGATCAAGAAGTTTCTGATCTAACATCTGAGCATGGGTTTAGCACAAGTTCCTCATTAAGAATGTATGGGTTCTACTTGGACATTTCCTCGAAATTGTATAGTAGATTATAAGCATAATACAACCTAGATGTTTGAATATCTCTAAAATAAATATATCTAGAAAGACCCTAAATTGTAATTATATTGCCACTAAAATAAATTTTCAGACGGTACATCAGTTAAACAAGCATTCATTTGAAGTATGAATACCAACTCAGAACCAACTACCAAGGGACTGCAAGAGCAGAATGGATGTCTTAAAATATCCGTAGACACTCTGAAGTTAGTCTCTTTTATTTGTTTTGTTAAAAGAAATAGAGGTAGTATTTAGTTCAGTTCCAAGCAAGATACCAAAATGGTGTATGTGACCATCTAGTGTAAGCATGCCACAAGGGAACTGCTTTTACTATCTAACTCGTATTGTTTTGAGGTGTACAACCCTAATCCTGTCCAGATTTAAACATGTGATTGCCATTATGGAGTACACATGCTATCAACATGTGGCCAACTCAAGCCGTATAGAGACGTTATGCAAATGCTTATGTGGGTGTGTGAAAGATTAGTTTCAGCTGCCTCCTAATTACAACATGGATAAATTTGGTGATAACATATGATATCTGAGCCTTGTGAAAACAACTTACTAAACCGTACAATAAACTCACAAATACAACTTTTTCTGTGCCTAAAATGGCGAAAACGAACTTTACTATGTGTAGGCATGAATGGCTGGAGTTATTAAAAGCAGTGTTCCACGGGCCTGGGGGACGGGGAAATGCGTTTCGGAGACGGGGGGACAAAGGGCCTAAGTTTGGGGACAGCGGTGAGGGGGTGGCGGGGTGGTGGTTCTGATATAGTTATACATATCCTTATAGTACTTGAAAAACTAGTTTTGAAAAGATGTATACAGTATAATAGTATAAGAATTACATTTCAAATGAAACTATAGGAAATTACTCAAATTAGTAAAATTATAACATAGCAAAATTTAAAATACTAAATCTAAATACAAAGATATCTTGAATGCTAATTGCTAAATAAAATTTGACAAATGAAATTGCCAAATTGGAGATTTCTATTATATTGAAAATATGAATATCTGATGTCATATGAGATATCACAAAGTCTATAAAGATGATTACATGATTCATCATTACAATGAGTAGCAAATGCCAAATGGCAAATAGTAAAACAATAAACTAAATAGTAAATACATATACTAATAGCAAAATGTCAAAACTCAAAATGTAGTAAATACAGGAAACTCCTGGGCGTCTCCCAGTCTCTTGAGAAACACCTGGGCGTCTCCCAAGGAGACTTGGAGACTTGGAGACATCTCCTTGGAGACTTGGAGACATCTACAGGAAACTCCTGGACGTCTCCCAGTCTCCCAAGAAATGCCTAGGCGTCTCCCAAGGAGACTTGGAGACGTCTCCTTGGGAGACGTGGAGACATTTCCCCATATCCGGCAGAGCACCGGTGGCGGTGGCGGGAAACGCCAAGTACCCGTTTCCCCTTCCCCGAAACATCCCCATTTCTGAAACGCGGCCAGATAAGGGGGGAAACGCGTTTCCGTGGAACACTGAATAAAAGTATTAGTTCTCATAACGATGTTCCCTCCTTTATTTGTCTGTGCCAAAGCAAATTACAATGTCAGATGTTGCAGTTATTTTGTGCCTTTGTACAACCTTGAGAAATCCTCTCATATTCTCAGTATGATAATCTGACATAAACTTATTCCTCCAATTCTTCTCTCAAGTGGCCAACGTTCATTTTGGGGCTGAAATAACTATGTCTCTCATAATTCAGGGGTTAGAAAATATTATCTTTTTGTCATAGAAGCATCATTTCCTTGCATCCAATTTAAAGTTGCAGCAGCTCTGAATCTCTTTCTTGCTGTAGGAAAAAATCTGATTGCATTAAGGGGTTTGAAGCATGGTAACAAATAGAAATTTGCAGATTAACTTAATTAATCACAATGCAATGATACAATTCACAGGCACAATTATGCAATTTAAATGTCTGAAAGGCTCCATGAGTTTTCTGCCCAATTCAACCATTTTTGTTCATGAAGCATGTCTTCTTAATTTTTCAAGTATCCTTTATATATTTATTAACAGCTGTCATCTAGCAAGCAACCTTTGAAATTGGATGCTTCAAGATTCATAACATAGTTTGCAAACTCGGACTTGGAGAGTACTTGGAAAAACTCGGCACCCTAAAAACACTTCAATTTTTTTTAAAAATATAAATTTTAATGCAAAAAATAGCTACAAAATGAATCAAATGAGTTTCGTGGGGGTTTGGGGAAAAATTCCTAGCAGCATGTAGAGGTTTGGGGGCAGCACCCCTCGTGGGGGTATGGGGGCAACGCCCCCAATGGGGTCGAGGGGCAACACACCTCGTAGAGTTCTTGAGGCAACGCCCCTCGGGGTCCAGGGGCAGTGCCCCTGGCGGAATCCCTATTTCGATACAGGGCAGGGTCAAGGGGCAGCACCTCGCCACCAAGCCCAAATTAAGGCCTTTGAAACCACACAAAACTTCATCTTGCACACCATTTTCACAATTTCATCAATTAAGGAAGAAATTAGGTATTTGACACATTTTTGTTAAAATTATTTGCTCTCCAACAGCCATGTGAGGAACTGAGGGGCGTTTATGCATTTATAGAGCAAAAACATGAACTTTTTGACTATTTTTTCTGCATTTTTTCTTTTTCTTTCTTTTTTTTTTTTTTCATATTTTTTATTCATCTGGTGTGTATTTTTGTCAAACTCACCGAG